>BPLR01007962.1:0-169894 GCA_021605095.1 Caerostris extrusa | reverse complement strand
ATGTCACAACCAGGGTTCGATTCTGGAAGCTTGTGGTACCAAAGGCCATAGTAGCTAATTAGCCATTGATCTGTCCATAAGACACACTTAAGACATTTGCACGCTTTAGGCTACTTAGAAAGAACCTATAATTTAACGTGGTTTCGAACCACTAACAAACCCCCATGTCACAACCAGGGTCGATTCTGAAGCCTGTGGTACCAAAGGCCATAGTAGCTAATTGGCCATTAGTCTGTCCATAAGACACACTTAAGACATTTGCACACTTTAGGCTACTTAGACAAGAACCTATAATTTAACGTGGTTTCCGAACCACTAACAAACCCCATGTCACAACCAGGGTCCGATTCTGAAGCCTGTGGTACCAAAGGCCATAGTAGCTAATTGGCCATTAGTCTGTCCATAAGACACACTTAAGACATTTGCACACTTTAGGCTACTTAGACAGAACCTATAATTTAACGTGGTTTCCAGACCACCTTAACAAACCCCACGTCACAACCAGGGTTCGATTCTGAAGCCTGTGGTACCAAGAGCCATAGTAGCTAATTGGCCATTAGTCTGTCCAAAAGACACACACTTAAGATATTGCCCACTTTTAGGCTACTTAGAAAGAACCTATAATTTAACGTGGTTTCCAACCACTAACAAACCCCAATGTCACAACCAGGGTTCGATTCTGAAGCCTGTGGTACCAAAGGCCATAGTAGCTAATTGTCCATTAGTCTATCCATAAGACACACTTAAGACATTTGCGCTTTAGGCTACTTAGACAGAACCTATACCTTAACGTGGTTTTCGAACCACTAACAAACCCCATGTCACAAACCAGGGTTCCGATTCTGAAGCCTGTGGTACCAAAGGCCATAGTAGCTAATTGGCCATTAGTCTGTCCATAAGACACACTTAAGACATTTGCACGCTTTAGGCTACTTAGACAAGAACCTATAATTTAACGTGGTTTCGAACCACTAACAAACCCCATGTCACTACCGGGGTTCGATTCTGAAACCTGTGGTACCAAAAGGCCATAGTAGCTAATTGTCCATTAGTCTGTCCATAAGACACAATTTAAGACATTTGCACGCTTTAGGCTACTTAGACAAGAACCTATAATTTAACGTGGTTTCGAACCACTAACAAACCCCATGTCACAGAAAACCAGGAGGTTCGAGTTCTGAAGCCTGTGGTACCAAAGCCATAGTAGCTAATTGTCCATTAGTCTGTCATAGACACACTTAAGACATTTGCACGCTTTAGGCTACTTAGACAAGAACCTATAATTTTGCGTGGTTTCGAACCACTATGCAAACCCCATGTCACAACCAGGGTTCGATTCTGAAGCCTGTGGTACCAAAGGCCATAGTAGCTAATTGGCCATTAGTCTGTCCATAAGACACACTTAAGACATTTTTGGACGCTTTAGGCTACTTAGACAAGAACCTATAATTTAACGTGGTTTCGAACCACTAACAAACCCCATGTCACACTACCGGGGTTCGATTCTGAAGCCTGTGGTACCAAAGGCCATAGTAGCTAATTGGCCATTAGTCTGTCCATAAGACACACTTAAGACATTTGCACGCTTTAGGCTACTTAGACAAGAACCTATAATTTAACGTGGTTTCCAAACCACTAACAAAAACACCCCTGTCACAACCAGGGTTCGATTCTGAAGCCTGGGTACCAAAAGCCATA
Organism: Caerostris extrusa; assembly: GCA_021605095.1. Taxonomy (NCBI): domain Eukaryota; kingdom Metazoa; phylum Arthropoda; class Arachnida; order Araneae; family Araneidae; genus Caerostris; species Caerostris extrusa. Next base: position 168,196 of record BPLR01007962.1, on the reverse strand, counting down.
GTAGTTAATTGGCCATTAGGCCGTCCATAGAATAAGCCTGAAAAAACAGACAACCTGCCAGTCGATACGACATGTATATGGTCTTCCATAAGCCATAAATCCGCTTGTTAGACATAAGAATGAATTGACTTCCTTGTCCGCCTTACGTTTCCTTGGGAAGTATTGTTAAGGCACACTTATAGATTCAACAAAAAAAAGGGGAAGAGAAACTAGGTTATTCAATTATTCGAAAACTACAATCTCACTACTTAAAAGAAAAACATCCTACCTCACTCACCCTGCATAACTACTTATAATCCCTAATCTAAGAGTTATTTATTGAAGAAGGGGGGATACATGGGCTAGTTATTTTACATGGAGTAATTTGCCCCGGTAATCATTTTACCTTATAACTATCTACAACACTACAAGAGGAGGGGGAGGCAGCTTTCACACTTTCCATTGCAGTAGACACTTTCTCAGCCCATGGTGTATCATCAATTACGATACAACACTCCATAATATAACCACAATTCATCTGTAATTGTTTCGACCTGTGTAGGTCGAACAGACAGTACTAATTCCATGAGGTCTCATTATCCATGACACTGCACATCTGTCATTAGATTTCAATTACACGTTGTTCTCATTAGTACAAAACACTAATTGCATGTAATATAACTATCCATAGCACTGCTTATCTGCTGTCAGGTGAAAATTTACATCGACTGAGTGATAGGTTGTAATAAAAAAATTAGTTAAAATATATGCATTCCTTCTCCTGGGAAAGAAATGCTCCTTCCTGTGGTAAAAAAATGCTACTGAGCAATAATGCTGCAGTGCACCAAACAAACAATGCAAGAGACACAAGTCAACAAAAATGAATCTTCATGAAAGATTTATTCATTTGTTAATGATATAGTAAAGTATTCACTCATATTGTATTGTAAATGACATCAATCTGTAAATTTTAAAATATTAAAATTTACTGAATCAACCATCGCAAAATTTTCAAGTGATTAGGATTATATAATTATATAGATTTAGGATTATTAAATTTATATTTCCATCAACTTTTTTTTTATTCTAAGGAAAGGTACACTGATTAGCCTAAAAATAAAGTTATTAGCGATTTATATGACAAAAAAAGTTGTATTATTAATAAAAACTATATTAGATATTCTGGTTAATAGTAAAAATAAAGCTACAACGAAAGCTAAACTTTTAACATAATTCTGAGAATTGTTAAGATAATTAGCACATATTAAAATTGGAAATAATGCCTGTAATAAAACTTTTTGTGGTCGCAATATTAAAACTCGATATATAATTACTTACGTTGGAGCCTCTTTAATGACGCATTTTTTAACATGATCTAGAAAACTGGAAATGGCATTCAATGGAGAGGATGGAGACAAAGAGCCCTAAAAATATACAAATGGAAATATTTTTTTCAAATTTAAAAGCTAGATTACTAAAAAAATTCAAAACATTACAATCCACAAATATTCAAATTTATTCATATCTAAAAATTTAATGAAGCTTTTAATAAAATGCGACTACTAATAAAAATGAGCTTACATATATATATGTGTATATATATATATATATGTTCTGCAATAAAATTTCGTCAGAGAAATAATCTGAACTTAGTCGATATTGGCAAATTTCATTAATTTCTATTATGAAAAATTAATTACCATAGACTTATTTGGCATGTCTGCAACAGGAATGATTCCCAACTTTCGAACTATTCCAAGATCATCTCGAAATCCACAAACAACTTTGGGAATACCAGCAAGGTAAGATTGCAGCCACCATGTCCTCATTTTCAAACTTTAAAAAAAAAAAACGTAAATTGAATAAGATTTATATTTTCTCTAATATATACACACTACTGGCCATTAAAATTGCTATACCAGGAGGGAAATGTAGATAAAAAATTGATATTTAATGGACAAATATATTATACTGGAAATAACAAGTGATTAAATTTTCAAGAAATTTGAGTGCATAGATCCTGAGAAATCAGTGCCTAGAACATCCACCTCTGGCAGTAATAACAACACATATACGCCTAGGCAAATCAAACAGAGATTGGATGTCATGTACAGGTATAGATGCCCATGCAGCTTCAACACGATGCCCCAGCTCATCAGCCGTAGTGACTGGCGTATGGTGACGAGCCATTCGCTCTGCAACCATGGACCAGACGTTTTCTATTGACGAGAGATCTGACGAACGTGCAGGCTAGGGCAACCGGCCGAACATTTTCCTCATCAAGGAAGGTCCGTACAATATCGTCAACATGCGGTCATGCATTATCCTGCTGAAACGTAAGGTTTCGCAGGGCTCGAATAAAAGATAGAACCATGGGTCGTAACACACCAGAAATGTAACGTACACTGTTCAAAGTGCTGTCAATGCCAACAAGAGGTGACCGAGGCGTGTATCCAATATCACCCCATACCATCACGCCAGGTGATGGGCCAGTATGACGATGACGAATGCACGCTTCCAATGTGCTTTCAACACGATGCCAAACACAGATGCGACCATCTTGATGTTGTAAACAGAACCTGGATTCATGTGAAGAAGTGACGTCTCGCCATTCGTTAGCCCAGGTTCGTCGTTGATCACACCATTGAAGACGCTGTTGTCTGTAATGCAGCGTCAAGGATAGCCGCAGCTATGGTTTCCGAGCTGAGAGTTCATGTTGCAAACATCTTCGAACTGTTTATGCAGACGACCCCAATTATTGTCTCAGGGCTCGTGACGTAGCTGCACGATCCATTAGGGCCTGATCCATTAGGACCCATTAGGGATCCATTAGACCGATCCATGCCTGTCTTCTCAGCTGCAAGTGATAGGGGCCGTTGTGATCCAGCACGGCGTTCCGTATTACCGTCGTGAACCCCTCGATTCCATATTTTGCTAACAGTCATTGGATATCGTCCGACGCGAGCAGCAATACTGCGATACGACAAACAGCAATCCCGGTACGCTACAAGTCGACCTTGATCAAAGTCAGAAACGTGCTGGTACGTATTTCTGCTTCTTACACGAGGCATCACAACAGCTGTTTCAAAAGGCAACAACGTTCAAATGCAATTTTTGTATGAGAAACTGGTTGAACAATTTCCTCATTTAAACTACCGGCGCTTGCTTTGTCTGAATGCTCTGAAAATCTAACCATTTGCATATCACAGCGCCTTCTTCCTGTCGTTTAAATTTCACGTCTGTAGCATGTTGCCTTCTTGGGTAGGAATTTTAAGGGCCAGTAGTATATATATATATACAGGGCGCTCCAGCAAGACCGGATAAACTCTGCACAGCCAGATTCGTTGTTTGGAATACATAAAAAATGCCCAAAGAACTGTGCCTCTACTGCCCATAATTTTGGAGAAAAATGCGTCATATCCGGTTTACGAAAAAAAAAACCTTTATTCGAAACATTAGTATTTGCATAATTTTAAATAGGAAGATGTTCGAAATGTCCCCGTGCATATGGAGGCATGCATGCGCGTCGTGGAAGGGTTTACTGTACACGTTGTAGCATCATAGTGTCCACAAAAGTAAACGCACTATGGAGACGAGCAACTAGTCCATTTTTGAAGTAGCTGGGTCTCGATAAAACTACTCTCGATTACTACTCTCGATAAATTACTACTCTCGTTACTTAATGTCTAGTTAATTTTTTTTTCAATTCCTTCTATTAGCTCACATTCTCTATATATATATCTTGTTCAAATTTTCAATCGTTCATAAAATAATTTATTCATCCACTCAAGTTCAAATACATTTTTTTTTAACTTGTAGTGGATGACACTGGATGTTAATACAGTTTTTCAAATATTAATTCATTCATTAAATTTAATTAATTAATTTTAGTTTGTTTTTTTTTTAGATGTAGGTTGTCTATATCTACCAATAGATGGCGCCCAGATAAACTTAAAAAATGAATGAAAACTATTTATAAAGGACTTCTTGCAATATAGTGAAAAAAAGTAGGAATTGACTTAAAAAAAAAAAATTTATATTACTTGTTTAGTAACGATGTTTAATTTTGAATAAAGGTTTTTTTCGTAAACCGGATATGACGTCATACATTTTCTCTCGCATTTTTCTCCAAAACTATGAGTCGTAGAGGTACAGTTCTTCGGGCATTTTTATGTATTCCAAACAACGAATTTAGCTGTGCAGAGTTTATTCGGTCTTCCTGGGACACCCTGTATGTATATATAATTCAATTCATACGTGCAGAACTTCCTATATTCATTGTCGGTAGCTGCGGCATCTTGGTACATTTTTGAAGTTTTTAATTCCAAGTAACACTCAGTGGGTGGCTTGTTCGCATCTGCTAGGGGATCCTTTCCATCAACTTCAGCACTGTACAGCAAAGTATGCTCGCCAAGTCGTCCCTTCAATACAGTGAAATATTTTTCTCTTCCATTAACTGGTTCGGACGATTTCGGCTTTGAATCTGGAGCATCTGAAAAATATATGGGGTTTTTTTTAGTACTTAACAATAGATCTATTAGTATTAACTATAGAATAACTAGATGAATATTTTTTTAACATGAAAAAGTAAATGAGTGTAAAAATTTGGAATGTAGAAATTCGTGAAAATTAATATTAAATCATTTTCAAACAAGACAAAAGGCATATTTAAATTAGCAAAACTTTTTTGTGACAAAGTTAAAAAAATTGCATAAAAAAATATTACTTATTAATTATTGAAATATGTGTTACTGTTGCATGTTTCTTCTGTTAAATGTAACATATAACAAGAAATTTTCATATGATTGCACTGAATGAAATGTTTTTACATATAATTTACTAATTTCTTTTTTTTTTCACTTTTTTAAAACTCTCTATTAGCTCACACTCTCCCTATATATATCTTGTTCAAATTTTCAAACGTTAATAAATACTTTTTTATTCATCCACTCAAGTTCAAATACATTTTTTTGAACTTTTAGTGGATGACATTTGATGTCAATACAGTTTTTTTAAATATTAATTCAATAATTAAATTTAATTAATTAATTTTAGTTTTTCAGATTTAAGTTGCATGTATCTAATAATAGATGGCGCTAGATGTAAGAGGAAAATTTCAATTTTATTTGTAAACGACTTTTCTACAATATAGTGAAAAAAAGTAGGAATAGACTACAAAAAAAAAAAAAAAAAATTTATATTACTGGGGGGTTATTTTTCCCCCATTTTAACATGAAAAAGTAAATGAATGTAAAAATTTGGAATGTAGAATTTCGTAAAAATTATTATTAAATCATCTTCAAACAAGACAAAAACACATTTAAATTAGCAATGTTAAATTAAAATGTTTTGTAACGAAGTTAAAAAAATATGCTTTTTATTTAATATAAAAATAGCTAATAAGAATTTTTAACTACTAAGAAGAAGTAATTAATAATTAAGTAATAATAAGAATTTTAACTACTTTAGAAGAAGTAATAGTCGAGTAATAATAAGGATTTTAACTATTAAAAGTAATAGGCGAGTAATAATAAGGATTTTAACTACTAAGAAGAATTAATAGTCGAGTAATAAGGATTTTAACTATTACGGAATAATAGTCGAGTAAGAATAAGGATTTTAACTACTAAGAAGTAATAGTCGAGTAATAATAGGGATTTTAACTGCTAAAATGAAGTAATAGTTGAGTAATTATAAGGATTTTAACTACTAAGTCGAAGTAGGAAGTAATAATAAGAATAACTACTAAGAAGAAAAAATAACTAATAAGAATTTTACATAACTTTTCCTACGTCCTCCATAAAATATTGTATTCAAAGAAAAGCACTTTGAAGATTTATACCTCTTTCTGAAATATACACTGACAGTTAAATAAATCTTTGCTTATGCACTGTGATATATTAACACGAAAGTTTATATTCAATTAGATATTTTATTATTAGATATTCCCGGGCTCACGGAATTTCAATTTTTTTTTTTTTCTTTTTAGGTTGCTGGCAATGCCCTTGACATCTGTGGAAATGTGACGTCAAAATATTCAATGGCGCTCGAAATACGCTTGGCTTAGTGAGACGATAAAAATTATTCCGGCGATTTTTGAATTGTCTGAATTAATTGAGCAAAGGACAAGCATTAAATTTTGTTTGCGGAAACGTATCGAATGTTGCAGATGGCATTCGGTGAGCACTCCTATATCAGAAAGAAAGCTTATAAGTGGTACAAACAGTTCAAAGAAGATAGAGAACGCGTTGAAGACGAAGAGCCCTCTGGTCGACCCTCAACCTCAACCGACGAAGCTCACGTCCAAAAAGTTAAAGATTTGATGCTTGCAAACCATCGACTTACAATTAAAGACTTTGCTGCTGATGTTGGAATTTCAAAGGGATCGGTCAATTCCATTTTGGACCTCAAACGCGTCAAATCTCGATTGGTACCGAAAACACCGAATGCGCCAGCTCACACTGCATTGATTCTTCCTGACTTTTTCGCCAAAAATGAAACCCATATCGTTCCACAACCAGCATATTCACACCATGCGACTTCTGGCTATTCCCTAAACTCAAAAGACCACTCCGGTGACACCGTTTTGAGTCGATTGAAGAGATTCAATGTGAATCGCCGCGTGCTTTGAAGGCCATATCCCTGCCGATGACTTTTTTATCATGCATTTAGGATTGGAAAAAGTTGACATAATTGCATCGTGTCTGGAGGGGATTACTTTAAAGGCAATGAAATAAATTTGGAAGAATAAATAATGAGTTTTTGAAAAAAAAAAAAATTTTAATACTTTAATGACTTTTTGGACACAGTAGTATATGCATATATGTAATTATGTTAGTTAATATTTTCGAAACTTTATATGATAAAACAATATTTACTTACTAGCACTCATATACTTTTCAAATTTCATTCCCCAGAAAATCATTAATTTATCTCTTTCCGTTAGTTTACTTAAGTTTTCAATTTTGTCTTCAGTACGGAAATCACATAAATATATCACTGAGTTAAACTTGGTAGCGCAAATCAACCAATCCTGCTTTTTTTCATAGATTGTGGAACCAATAGTTTTTAGAAGACCTCGGTAACAGACGAAATCTATATGCGGCCTAGAAATAAAAGGACATATATATAATTCAGGGAAAAAAATGTAAGACATTAATGAAACGTTTTCTCTTTAAAATTTCTTTTGTACTTCCATATTAGAGTAGTGCAATTTTTTTCCCAGTGACATCTTTTTTCATGATTAATAAAATAGAATTCATAAAAAAAATTAAATTTCTGCAATATCTAAATCTTATATCCCAGAAAATGACAGCTTCAGACATAAAGACCTGGTAATTTCCAATGTGTTCAATAACTCGAATTATTCGGCGTCTCCCTTGAAGTTCGACTTATAAAGGTTCTACTGTACTTGCTTTAATTAGAAAATGATTATTTTATAAATCTGTGAACAGAATAACAAATATCAGAGAACACTTTGTTTAATTTTAATATGTTATAGAAAATGTATACTTACTTGTCTGAATTCGGTATGCGAAAATTGTCGCAAACTTCCTTTTGGTGCTTTAATATCCAAAGATACAGTGTATCTTCACTTTTGTCGAACACTTTTTTGATTTCATCGTCATATCCCTCATTTAAGTCCATAAAAACATTGTTTTTATTAGATGGAAGAATTATATATTTCATTTGACGGTTATCATCCCAAAACCTTTCTTCTGCATCTGTAGAAAAAAAACCGATCTCCGAAGTATTAAAAGTGGGCAACGCACCAGCATATTCCCTTGCACTTTTAAATTGAAAATTCATGTTCCTTGGTTATAAAAACTAAAAATCAAAAGTTATTGTTACATAAAAAAAAAAATTGCATAAGTAATTTTCAATTACGTAACAAATAAATTATTGTATAATAAATATAATATAACAGCAATATAATACTTACCTGACTTAAGTTAATTAAATATTGTAACAGCAGCGTCTGGTACAAAGGAGAAACTATTTATCAGCCACCTTATTATATAGTAGTATTGTCAATGTTATCAAGTTATCATTCTTTAGCAATCTTTATTTACTTAAATTTAAATGACAAGGTCTAAAATATTGATAAAAAAATAGTTATCTAAGAATATTATTCTTTTCGTTTTGATTCTCTGCTTTGAAATCGATGAAAATTTCTTTGATTTTCTGTTTTGAAATCGATGAAAATTTCTTCGATTTTCTACTTTAAAATCGATGAGGCACAAATACATGTTTAATTTTTCTAATGATATTTATAAATATCGAAACAATTTTTTTTTTACTTTTTACTTTCAGGTTCACATTTAAACTATTACTTAACTAACTTGACAAATTCTCTTCTTGTTCATAAATGATTTATATGAAATGAACATAAGACATTAAACTGCGTATAAAATATATATATCTCCTAATATAGAGGTGACCAACCGAAATGATCTTGCAGACCACTTTGGAAATGCATCCTAACTCTGCGAGCCGCATATAAAATTATATATCTCCATATTAGATTTAGACCCACTATAGGCATTTTGGAGAGAAAAATTGAAACACGAGTTATTATTAATGTGTTTGCTATTATTGTTACATGTAAACATAAATACTACTGTGTCCAAAGGTAAGACCAATTTTCAATTTAAAATTCCGAGGCTTATGGAATTTAATAATTTTTTTTTTCTTTTTAAGTTGTCCTGTAACTGTCCTTGACATCTGTGACGTCAAAATATTCATTAGTGTTTCAGTTACGATTGGCTTTGTGAGACGCTAAAACTGATTCCGGCGATTTTTGAAATGCGTGAATTAATTGAGCAAAGAACTTGTATTAAATTTTGTATGCGGAAACATATAGAATGTTGCAGAAGGCATTCGATGAGTATTCCTATATCGGAAAGAAATGTTTAGAAGTGGTATAAACAGTTCAAAGAAGGCAGAGAACACGTTGTAGACGAAGAGCCATGTGGTCGACCATCAATCTCAACCGACCAAGCTCACGTCCAAAAATTACAGATTTGATGCTTGCAAACGATTTGATTTACAATTAAAGACCTTGCTGATGATCTTTGAATTTCAAAAGGATCGGTCAATTCCAGATATAGGCCTCAAACACGTCAAATCTCTATTGGTACCGAAAATACTGAATGCGCCAGCTCACACTGCATTGATTCTTCGTGACTTTTTCGCCAAAAAATGAAACCCATATAGTTACACAACCACCGTATTCACACCATACGACTTCTGGCTATTCCCTAAACTTGAAAGACCACTCCGGGGATACCGTTTTGAGTTGATTGAAGAGATTCAACGTGAATCGCCGCGCGCTTTGAAGGTCATCTCTCCCATTGTCTTTTTAGTATGCATTGAGGATCGGAAAAAGTTGGTATATGTGCTTTTTGTCCGAGGGAATTAAATTGAAGGCAATGAAATAAATTTGAAGAATAAATAAAGAGTTTTTGAAAAAAAAATAATTGGTCTTACTTTTGGGGCACAGTAGTAGTACCTAATCCAAATTGTTATGATTTATATGATCCAAATTGAAAATTGATTGAATTGATCCAAATTTATATGATCCTGGCAAAATAATAATGATTTTGTTATATTCCAAATTGTTATTATTTGCCTCATCGATGAGTCATAAAGGAAAATTCTGCTACCAAATTAAGACCAGTTTTTGATGGTTCAACTCGTGTTAATAATTCTAAGCTTCCTTGAATGGTTGTAGTGAAAAAGGACCCAATCTCATCGAACTGATTCCAGCTGTTTTGAATCGATATAGGTTTGGTAACATGGTGTCACTGCTGATATTCGTCTAACATTTTTACATGAAAAGGACAAAATATTTACGCTTCTTATGGTAGAAAGAAAGTGATCCTGAAAATGAAATTATTTATAGACATTGTAGAGTTTTTTTTTTTTTTTTTTTCCATTAATTGCAGTCCCTTTTGTTAGCTGCAACTCTCAATCAACCTTTGAATTTGAATCAAAGAACTTAAAAGGATAGCTGAAAAGCTACAAGAATCTTTGTATGTGGAAACTGTGTGGCAAGCGTTAATTCAAAAAAGAATTGAAGTATTTTCTTAACGAATCATAGAAATTATGCATAGTAAATTTAAAGAAAATGTATTGAATCAAGAAGAACACGTAGAAACACGTGAAGACAAAGTAGAAGTTGCTTTGTTAGATTATCTTGGAATACAGTTGAGGATACTATTATGGGACTTTTTAGAAAATTTAAATTAAAAAGGAACCTATTACAAAAGGAAAATGTTGCCTTTAGCCCATAAGATTTTTTAGCTAATATTCACTTGTCCTGTGGCATTAGTTCCCGAAGATCATACTACAAGAATGTTGAAAAATCAAAGTTTCTTGGGTGGGACACTAAACTGCCAGAATGCATCATAAAAATATTTAAGAAACGGAAAAAGCAAGTTATTGAATTAAAGAAAATTACTTACATCCTTCTTACTTGGAAAAATAAAAGGATTTATTACATTCTACTTATGAACGCACATCATCGTATTATATTTATATATTTTTTTCTGATGCAGCTGGCAAACACTTAGACAGCTTGGTCTTGATGCATTAAGGCAAGTGCTGCACAAACGTTACTCACTTTGCATTACCCAGGGCTTTTAACCAACTATTTCTAAAATCTTTTCATTGATATTTAAATTATAATTTTTAACGTTGAATTTGATTAACCAAAACTTCTATCATTAAAGATAAATCTATACATATTTTCGTTTTCTGAATGCTCAACTAAAATTCCAATACACCACCTTTATTAGAGAATGCTGATAACATGTACCTAAATTGGATAACTTGCCAATTTCGGATAAGATAGTATTGTTTTTCTGTGTAAATAGGATTGAATGCTTTTATCAGTTTACATATACACATATTTTTAAATTTTCTAAATAAATATTTCAACAAACTTTTTCATTCGTTTGTAATGTAATTTTAGATGAAGAAAATAAAATTATGAAATTATTATTAAATAACAAAGATATAATTTAATAAAGATATAATTTTAAATTATTTTATTTTACCAGTTTTATTTTATTTTTTAATTTTGGAATATTTTTAAAATTTAAGCCTTTTGTTTTTGCCATTCCTTTAAATGAAGGAAATTACATGATTCTTATACTTATTGAAATTCTTTCACTCGAAATTTTATTTTTTGTACAACATATTTTGCATTTCGACAAGCATTCTAATTTAAGAACAATTAATTTTGAAATATTTTTAAAATTTAAACCTTTTATTTTTGTCATTCCTTTAAGTGAAGAAATTTGCATGATTCTTTCACTTATTGAAATTCTTTCACTCGAAATTTTATTTTTGTACAACGTATTTTGCATTTCGACAAGCATTCTATTTAAGAACGCACATTAATAAGTTAAGTTATCCATTTACTTTTATATATGTGTTAAGTATTATTTAAACTGTTGGTTAAATTATATAGTATTTTTTGTTACAGATGGATTGACCTTCCCACTTGATTTTATTTGTTAAGCCCTATCATTTCTTGTTGATGCAAATTTTAGCATACATTTTTCAAACGTTTAGAAATAATCACTACTTAAACTCTGATTTTGTAAACCGAAATAGTTAAACTAATGTTATATTTCAATTCCTACTATTAGTTCACACTCTCCCTATATATATATCTTGTTCAAATTTTTAATCGTTAATAAAATACTTTTTATTCATCCACTCAAGATCAAATACATTTTTTTGAACTTGTAGTGGATGACACTTGATGTTAATACGGATTCTAAATATTAATTCATTAATTAATTTTAGGGGTTTTTTAGATTTAAGTTTCATGTATCTAATAATAGATGGCGCCAGACGGAAGAGGAAAATTTCAACTTTATTTGTAAATGACTTTTCTGCAATATAGTGAAAAAAAGTAGTAATTGACTTTAATTTTACATATATATATATATTACTTGTTTGTAATGAATTTACACTCATTCAATTTATTAACCCCAAGTAACTTTATTTTATTTTTTAATATTGTATACATCTCATCAACCATATTCATTTAGATTTTATTTCTTTTCTGTCATACACAAATCTTGTACTTACACAGCCTCCATAGGCATTCTTTTTTTTTTTTATTTATTTATTTTGATAATCACTGAACAATATTTACAAAAGTCTTATGAAATTTCACCCGTTATACATATTTTGAATTTTATGTTCGTCGAATTACAATTTTCTGTCGTTTTTATTAAAAATTCCTAATTATATTTCTTGAATTAATTTATTTATTCTTTCTTCCGTCATATTTGGTATATCTGCTATCTACCATAAAATTGATACATTTCGCGATATTTTTTTAGATTGAAAACATTTAGAAGTAATCACTAGAATTTTGTAAAACAAAGTAGTTAAAATGTTGTTTTTTATTATGAATCTACACTAATCCAATTTATTAACACAACTCTATTTTATTAAAAACAGCGTTTGCAGTTCACTAACCATTTTTCCGTACATTTTATATTATTTTCTGATGTACACAAGTCTTGCTTAAGCATCAGTCTGTTTTTAATTTTAATAAAAATTTTAAAAAAGTCGTACGGCATCTCATCCATTACACCCATCGAGTTCATTTTGAATTTTATGTATCAAAAACTTATTTTTAAGTCGCTTTTATTAAAAAGAGTTCCTAATGATATTTATTCTATTAATTATTCTTTCTTCCTTAATATTTTGTTCTATCTGTTAAGTTATCTGTTAAGTCTATATGTTAAGTCTGTCTGTTAGTTAAACTACAATTACCGATATTCCATTTAATTCCTTCTATTAGCTCACACTCTCCCTATATATATCTTGTTCAAATTTTCAATCGTTCATAAAATACTTTTTATTCCTCCACTCAAGTTCAAATACATTTTCTTTTTTTTTGAACTCGTAGTGGATGACATTTGATGTTAATGCAGTTTTTCAAATATTAATTCAGTAATTAAATTTAATTAATTAATTTTAGTTTTTTAGATTTAAGTTGCATATATCTACCAATAGAGGGGCGCCAGATAAACTTTAAAAAAAATGAATGAAAATTATTTATAAAGGACTTTCTGCAATATAGTGAAAAAAAATGTAGGACTTGACTTTAAAAAATTTGTTTTTATATTACTTGTTTAATATTCAAATATTTAAAATTGATCACTACTTAGACTAGGATTTGGTAAACTACACTAATTTAAAATGATACTGTTTTTTTTTTTTTTTATAATGAATTTACATTAATTTATTTTCTTCACCATCATATAACTATTTTATTTCGAAATATTGTATATTTCTAAATATTCTTAATTATCTCACAAACTATTTTCACTACATTTTCATTTTCCTTACTAGTTTGCCCTGCAAAAGTCTTGTACTTACACAACCTGCATATACATTACATTTTTAGTTGTAGAAATGATTGAATAATAATTACAAAAATCTAGATTCACTTTAATAAGTTGTGCAAAAATATTTCTTAAAAAACTTTTTCACTTTACAATATGTTTTTTAGCTTTATTATTATTGTTGTTGTTGTTGTTTTTTCTTTTTTGTTTTTTGTTTTTTTTTTTTTTCCCTTTTTTCATTTCTTTTAATGTAGTGTTTTGCAGGATAATTTATCAGAACTGTGCAGTTCTTCCAAGAAAGAAGCACTGAAAAAAAAAACTATCTACTATGCGTTGGATAGAGTGGATGGACTTCATTGTAGTAGTTAAACTGTACGATGTTGTTGTAAAAGAATTTGAAATGATTCGCGACGAGATTGAATAAGGGTAGTGTTCCTGTGTTTGTTAGAGCACATCTACACAGTTGCAAATAGTAAAATAAAGTATCAATTAAAAGTTTCAGTAAATTTAGGATGAGCCTATTACAATTATAAAATCAGAAGGACTGGAAAAAAAAAAAATTATATTAAGAAAGCCAGTGGATGACGGTGAAACTATGGGAATTGCAAAAGAAAAAGTGAGGGATGGGGAACTGAATTTGGGAACGCTGTCAGGAGTGTAGTCATAAAATGATTAGTGTTGTAGATAGAAGGGGATCCATTCCAGTTTGACGTCCTCAGCTGGTTCACGAACAAAAAGAACAAACAAACATAGATAATGGAGGAAGGAGACAAAAATGTTATTATATTTTTATTTTATTTTCTAAATGTAAGAAAGAGGAATCCAGGTATTTAATGGAGGTCTGGTCAGCCAACCATTTTGTTGTTGAAAATGGAAATTTGTATTTTCCCTGGTTGTGTACAAAGAATATCTGAGAATTAATCAGGCTATTTTCATGGTTTTGAATATTAATAAAAAATTTGCTAGAAAATTTGGTTATATAAGAATCGATTGTATCAATAGTGAGGTGATTATGTAAAACACTATTTCTTATGAACCAAGGTGCCCCAGTGATGATCCGAAGAATTTTATTTTGAAATATTTGAATTATATTTTTACTGGTTTTGAAATGATTCACAGACAATCGGAGACAATTTTCAATTCTATTTTCCTAAAATCGGAATGTTTTGGAACAAATAATAGATGAGGACTATGGAATTGTTCTTCCACGAAAAAAAAAAAAAAAAAAAAAAAAAACCTTATCCTAATAATCCAGCAGAATCTCTATTCTGCTGGAATATTAGAATAAGTTTTAACATATTATTTAACGAATATTATTTGATAACAATTTTTTAATGCTGTAATTTTACATCTTAAAAAAAGAATCACAAAACACAAAGCAGTTACGGATTCATTACATATTTTATTTTATTATTTTAATCATACAGGAGAATGACCTGGCATCTGCAAATGAAAATAAATTAAAAATATTGAATATTGACATTGCTGGTATTTTTCAGATTTGTCAGATTGTAGTATTAGTATTTTGACTGCAGAATATCAGCTGTGGAAAAAGAAATTACTGTCAAAACAGACTAGATTAATTGCTATAGAAGCTTTATAAGAGTTCAAACATAAATATATCCCCAAATATCCATAAACTTTTAAAAAATTTCGCCTGTAATAATATACACTGCTGAAAGATCATTTTTAACTCTGAAATATTTTTAAAAATTTTTTTTTGCAAAACAATACATCTGAAATGAGTTTAAATGGATTCTGTTTGTTAATATATAAATATATTTATCTGTAAATGAAGAAGCAGTCTTAAATATTTTACAAAAATCAAAAACAGAGAATAAATATAACTTTGTAAAAACTAATATATAAAGAATTTTTCATTTCATTATATTCAAACCTTATTAGCATTTTTTAAATTGTGACAGTTTTTCATTCGTTAAATATTTTTTATAAATTTTTCAATAATGTTGGTTTCCCCCTGATTCTATTTAGTAGAAAATATCATTTTGGCCAACTAGCAGAATAGGGGCCGTTGCAACATGGCGATTTTTTCATCGCCAAGTGGGCTCAAATCATCAAATGTGGTAATCAAGGTATTTCCTAATGACTATTTGGCCAATATTAATTACATGTTTCAGGAGAAATATGATTGATATATTATATTCTTTTAATTTTAAATAAGTGATAATTTTAAACTAAATAAATTGTTTCCTTCATGACAATGACGATATGAACCCTCAAAATTAATCTCCAAGTAACTGCAGACATACAGTGATTAAGTTGGAAATGGGAAATATGCACAGCCCTGAGTCATTCATATAGTATTAAATCAACCCATCAGCTTTTCCCACGATTTCGAACGAACCAACATTTATCCTTCTAGTTCTAAGCTCATTTAATTTGGTTTCAAGTTCATCTCCGATGTGCTCACGCTGCAAGAAACCAGAAACATATTCTATTTCTATGCATTAAATATGAAGAACAGAGATAAAATTAAAAAGTGCTTTTGTGTACAATCTTAACTTGTTTACAGTTTTTGATATGAGAACGATGCTTATCATAAAATCACAACAATTATTAATTACCTACTGAGAATTACTCAATCATGTAAGAAACTAAAAACTTTTTTTTAATTCTACTTACATTGCCATAGTTTTATAGTTGTGATCTTATTTATCATCCAATTAATATTGGCCATTCAGGCATTATGAAATAACTTGATTACCACATTTGGATAAATCAAGGCAAAGCAGCCGTTGGCCAGCGTAAATCTTAAAACCATGTCAAGTCATGCAACCCGATATCAAAAGCATCTTTTGATGATTGGATAATTTGCAGGATTTTGTAATCTATTTTAAGGTATTTTTGTTTTAGAATGTGCATCCACACACTAGATATAACAACAAATATTTGCTGTGGTCAAATTTCTTTAAAGGAAATCGAATCTTTGATTCATTCTCTTTAGTCACTATAATTTTTGAATTTGGTTTAAAAATGATTTTTTAAATCTCATCATCATGATATCATTCAGAAGATTTCTAATAAAGATGTATGAATTTGTTTCTTTAATTGTCGTAGTGAGTTTTTTAGAGTTATTGTGGGTAGCTGACTGTAGTAATTTCTTAATAATTAAACTAAAAAATATCAAAGAATATTTTTTTTTTTTTAATAGACTCTTATTGTTTACCATTATTAAGAGATTTTTTTTTAGCATAGAAATCGACAAAAAACTATTCTTAAGAAAAGGCAGTTATATTACACAAATTTTATACTTAAATTGATGGGAAATAAATAATATATTATTACAATAACATAAACTGTTTTATATGGAAAGCACTGATTATTATCAAAAAATATGCTTTTATTTTTAAGAAAAAGACAATTTTCCAAACATTTAATTCAACAAATTATCAAGTCGACAACAAAAAAAAAACGCCTTTAGCTGTAACAATTTTTGAAGGAATGTCAATATCTTTAATATAACAATAATATTCTCAATCAAACAAATAAATGCTTGTTGTAAAGAAAGGCACAGTTGCAGGAAATATTTGACAGCCCAAATGCTCTAATTGCTGATAATACAAAAATCTTTACTAACTTAACTATTGCAAAATAACTCTTGACAGTGAAAAAAAACACAGACTAATCTTTCATTGATAGACAGAATATTAATTAGATATCTGTAACATATTTCATCTCAGTAATCAGTTATGTTTAACAGAATAATTATAAATTTGACTCCAAAGCATTTGTAAATTCTTATTTTTACATAAAACAAAAATAAATACTTTATTAGTTTTTCCTAAAGAGACACTGGTATTCGCCATGTCAATTTAGAGCTGCTATAAGCAGATCTCATTCATTACATTTTCTCCAAAGGCATGCTTTAATTAATAAATAAAATTAGTAAATATTTAAAATTAATTACAAGTTAATGTACTTATTATTAACTTTATAATATATTTGGAATAAATTAATTCAATTTTTAAAAATCTATTTTTTTTTAATTCAGATCCATAAGTTAGTAACTTCCAGACATAATACTTTCATTTAAAAATCAAATATAACTATTAAAATGGTTACTATTCATTACCAATAAAAGACAGTTTTTAAATTTACTTCTATTTTTTCATATGAAATATAAATCAAATAATGATCCAATTAAAAATATTTTAATCTGAAATATGTTATAACTAATCATTTCAAATATTTTTTTGTATAATAAAACAAAAAAATAAATTATAATTACAGAATTTGTTTAAGTTTCAGAAAGAAATTACTATATCAGAACTAAATAAGTTTAGGAAATATATTATCATGCAAATATTATGACAAATTATATGACTTTTAGGATGCATAAGGAAAATGTCAGGAAATTTTTAATTTATTAATACTGAAAGAAAGCCCACATTGAAAATCAGCAGCACAGATGTGTATAATTTTATATGAAATTTTATAAATTCGTTATTGACATCAGAAAGTTTTTTGTACAATATTCAAGAAATGTTCTCATTTCCTCGGATATTTCTAAATATTGTCAATCACAACATCCTAACATAGATTTTAACATATTAACATAGACATTAACATAGATTTTAAAGAATGTGATCTTTTTCTTTTAATTCTAAGAAGAGCAAGCAAGAAGGGGGCAACAAAAGAAATTAACTTTGAAAAATTAATTCATTGAAATAGAATTTTAGAAAAGGGTTTTTTGATTAAACATTTCAGCAATCCTAACCAAAAGTTGGAAACAAGGGTTTTTTTTTTTTTTTTTTTTTTTTTTTTTGCAAAATATTACACCAAAACTTTCAACAATATGAAGTTAAAGTATATCTGAAAGAAAGTAATACAGAGTGAAAAATAAATATGATTTTTTTATTTTATATTTCATTAGTGTTATTTATAATAAATGCAAGCAACATATTTCAATTATTTAAAAAATATTTTATTTACATAAAAAATACAGAAGTATTTCTGCTTTGTCTAATAGTTTTGATTCAATCTCATAAAAATGTACAAAAATACATTCTTTTCATTATTCATAAATAAAAATTATTTGTTACTTGATAAATTCATTTAATAAGTCATGGGCAAAACAACATTTTTTTAAAAAAGAAATTCAAACATAACACAATAAGTTCTTAAAATTTTAAATTATTAATATACCATTCAGGCAAAATTTGATATTCAGAAGATTGAAACAATTCTTCGCATGTAATAGGATTACCAGGCTTCCAATAAAACTTGTATACAACACTATAAAAAAAAATTATTTTAAAAACAAAATATTATGCTAACTAAGTAAAAATATATACATCACTTAAATACAGATTAAATGAAAACGTAATATTTTTAAGAAATAATTATTTTTTGTAAAAAAATTTTCATTACATAATAAATTTTATTTCTATATGTAATTTTAAATTATTATTATGCATATTGTTTTGCATCAAATTCCTCCATATAAAAATAATAGTTGCTTATAGATTTCACATTTTTAAATCCAAATATAGCTACAAAATTACTCTATCAAATATTTTTTTAGGAAGAAATATAAGGACTTTGAAACATAGAAATAAAAAAAGAATTGCCAAATCAGGTATTTTGAATGAAATGTAAATTTTTTTCATTTCTGTTAAGTTTATTTATTATTTTCTTTTTTTCCCTCTTGGGTTGCAACAAAACCTAGCAATAAAAAAAAAAAATTATCAACAAACACAAGTTTAATTAAATGTAATCTTCTGAACAGTACATCTCTTGATTAAACATTCACTGCCTAAACATTTGTTTTAGCTTTTTGATGCAAAGAATTCAAAAATATCTTCCCTGTTCTTAATCTATAATAAGTTCCCTATACACAACCCTGAGTGAAATAACATTACACCTGGCTTACCCTGCAATTCACAAAGACAACTGCATAGTCGAAAGTATGGTTTTCTTAGGCTGGTGTCTGTTAAGTGGACACATATAACATAGGTTTATTAAACAATTTGTTAAAAACAATGAATGAAAGATTCATTTGCCTATTTAAAAAACAAATTCCCATAAATATGTGATGCTGAAAGAAGATTATTTTTGTTGGATTTCAACTAAAGCAGCTTTTTAAAGTCCAATTTTCAGAAGCCAACTGAATGGTGCTCAGAAAGCAATTTGAATGCTTCAGAAAATATAAGTATAACTTATATAGTCTCAAAATTGCAAAGAAATTATGGAGACCCTGCTCTCTTAATTTAGGACATTGGAAAACAAAACATTAAAACTTAATATCTTGCATCCACACTTGAAGAACTTTTTACCATATTATATATCAGTGAAACAATGGGACAGTGAGTTAAAACAATGGGTTTTTTTTTTTTTTTTTTATGAGACAGTTTTATTATCTCCCTAAAAATACTATGTGGTGGTGTAATTTGGATGCTAAAGTCATATTTAAAAATGTAAAATTAATATATTCTTCTTGCAGGAAAGCTTTATTATTTCCCCAATGGTTAATAAAATTAATATAATAAAATTTACAATATTGATGCTTTCTTCCCAGTCGGCAATTGGATAATTCAACATCAAGCAGTCAGAGTAGATAAGTACAAGAAGCTCAAAGTCAATGTTGATCGATGTTTCAGTAAATATTTTTAATAATGAAGATAAAGCTATAACACATACTAAACTTTTAAAATAGAGGATTATTGAAAAATAAGCAAATATTAAAAATTGCACATATTTGCAGCATTAGTTATTTATAATCGCAATATTAAAACAATCTACAGAAATCTACAATCTACAGAAAATTACTTACGATGGATCATCTTTAACAACACATTTTTTTAACAAAATCCAGAAAACAAGAACTGAAATTCAAGAGAGATGATGGTGACCACTGGTTCTAGAAAAAAAAACATTCCCTTTTTCAAAAGGATATTTTTAAATTTAAAAATTGCAAAACTAAACTAAATAAAAACTTTAAATAGTAAAAATTGTTTATAACTAAATAACAGTGTAAAAATCATATTAAATGCAGGTTTCATATAAACAAAGTGTGAATATTACTTATTTTTGCTTATTAATATCAAAATTAACTAAAAAGCTTTTATAAAATTATCAGTGTAGTTTTTATTTATTTGCAAAATCAAAATTATTTCTTACATAATAGTAATAGAAGGTATTCCTGTTTGAAAAAGTATCTAACATTTTTAAAGGTATAATGAATAAGAAAACGGTTTTATAAAATGCCCATAACAATATCAAAAGAAACGTTTCACAGGAAACATAATAAAAGTAAAGAATAAAAATCATATTCTAATCCTCAAAAACACCTTCAATTTTGAATTATAACATAACTAGAAAAATATGTTTGATATAAATTCTAGAAAATGGCTACAAACAATTTACCCTTTCTAGAACAATTTATTTCAGTTTTATTAGTTATTTATTTAATTCATCATGAGCAAAAACAAGTAAAAAGTTCAAAGGCCGCAGCAGGGTATGGATGAAAGCCAAGTAGAAATGGCCAGTAAATGAATAATCAAGATATTTTTAAATATTTCATTTAAAGTGTTGAGATTTAGTTGGGAGGCAGTAAGAGAGGCAAGAAATACATCTAAAGGTTGCAAAAGGAGTCAGGAGTCTGCAATTGAATGGAAATAACCATCAAAAACAAATCACACAAAAAAAAATTTATGTCAGCAGTTTGCAAAATATGGAAAGCCTTCTGTGAAAAGATAAGAGTGACAATTGAATTTGGTAAGTGAAGAGTGAGAAATTGGAAAAGAGAGTAAATGAGTGTCATTATACACAAACATATATATATATATATATACATAATTATCTAAGTAAATACATCTCTTGCCCAATTTCCCAGCATGGAGATGAATTGTATGTAAAAACATTTAGAAATCAAATAAAAATAAAAATTCATTAACTATCAACGAAACTAACATTTTTTCAAATATTGAAACAGATTTAGTCAATGTATTTTAAAAGTTTTTATTTTAGTCAACAGATTTAATAATTACTTTTTATTTAACATGATTTAATAATTACCTTTTTTTTTTTCTCTCTCTCTCTCTAAGTATGTTTTAATAAGTTTAAAAAGACAACAAGATGAACAACAATTTTTCTATCAATAAGATTTTCCTAATAATACAATAAGCATATTATTGGATAATATACAGTATGTTAAAAAGAGCCTTTCTTTTTTTAATAATTTCTCTTATTTTCCACTATAAAATGTTCATGTTTTCAGAGGAGCAGCTTAAATAGATTTATCATTAGAAAATTCTTTATAGATTTTTCTTGATAATAAAACAAATAGGTAAAGTAAAAAGTATAAAATATACATTAAGTAATAATGTTATAATTTTGTGAAAATGAAATCAGAATAATAGTTTACAGTAGATATTTTTTTTTACTTCAAGAATTAAATATTATTTTAATCTAGACTAGAAGATTTTTGTAATATAAATTACTAATTTTTATTGTATATAAAGATTTATTACCCGAGACATCCGTGGTATTTCTGGAATTGGAAAAACTTCCAACTTTCGAACTATTCCAGAATCATCTCGAAATCCACAAATAACTTTAGGAATACCAACAAGGAAAGACTGCAACCACCATTTCATCAATTTAAATCTTTAAAAAATATATAAAAATTGAATAAGATATAAATTGAATAAGACAAATTAGATTGTTAGAGAAAATTAAGTATCTTACCTACAGAAATTAATATGTTGCCTTTCAGTAGTAATAATTCTGGAGGTTTTTAATTCTGAGTAACACTGAGTAGATTGCGGGTCTTTATCTCTGTTATTGTTATACAAAGGATCCTTTCCATCAACTTCAGCACTATACAGCAAAGTATGCTTGTCAAGTCGTCCCTTCAGTACAATGCAATATTCTTCTTTTTCATTAACTGATACAGACAAATTTGGTTTTGAAACTGGAGTATCTGAAAACCAGATTTTGAGAATTTAATATTAAAAATCACAAATGAATAAATGTTTATTTATGATGAAATGAATATAAGCATTGTATTCATTTCTTAAATATTTATTTGTTTTGTTTTGTTTTAAAAATGAAGAAATAAATACATGTGAGGATTTTTATGAATTTCATAAAATTAACTATTAAATCATTTTCCAATTAACAATTTTAAAATAAAATTTTTCTTATCAATATTAAAGTGGTATCAGGAAAGACATTATTTATATATATTACATAATTATTTAAGTTACATTTAGCAAATAAAAAATGTAACAGTAATTTATAACAAAAAAGTTTGCATGATATTTCACAACAAATATTTTTATAGTTAATTCCTATTTTTAAATTAGCAGATAAGACCCTAAGTTGCCTGGTTATAGAAAATAATAATAAGTAGTTGGTAGTTAAATAATAAATTGGATTTATTAGTAAAAAATATTGCTTCAGAATTAAAGATCTGAGATCTTAACTAACATAAATTGACTAAACATAGAAATCATTCTTATCTCCCCCCTCCCCCAATTATTTTTCTTTTAATTCATTAGCATTCTTTAAGAATATAATAGTATTTTTTTTTAAATCAAAACTGTAAAAATTCCTACTTTTTTACAATAAATTAACTACATCATCATTTTTTACAGTTTGTCACCATCTGGTGCATAAAGATATTTCAGCAAGAAACAAAATGAGCATTTTCAAAAGTCATGAAAAATCCATTTGAGTTATCAGAAATATACATTAAAACATAATGAATTCAAAGAAAAAAATTGTACTTGTAAATGGTATTGTATATAAGTTTTACGAAATACATTCAGACAGACAAATTTTTTTTTTTTTTTTGTTTCTTATAGCTTTACATAATCTGCACATGAATACATTCTCTTCTATTTGTGTGTGCATGCATGTGTATTCAACTTTTCTATGATAAAACAATATTTTCATACCAGCAGCCAGATACTGTTCAAATTTATAACCCCATGAACACATTAATTTCTCTCTCTCAGTTGTGGCTTCTCTTCTACGAATTTGGTCATCAGTATCAAAAGCACATAAATATATCATGGATTTAAACTTGGTGGCACAAATCAACCAATCTTCTTTGTTTTCATATATTGTGGTACCAATAGTTGTTAGGAGACCTCGGAAACAAACAAAAATCTATTTGGGGCCTAAAAAAGCATATTTATAAGCACAATAAAATTAACAGTACAAATACTTTTCACTAAAAAACTGTTTTAGTGCTTCCTTATTATAATATTAAGATTTATTTGACCATGAACTTCTATTATAGGAAAGTATCATTTATTTTCATAGTAAAAGTATTTAATTTTGAAATTTATAATCTTGCTCATACTGGAACAATTTTTTTTCAAATGGAATTTCACAACAAACAAAATGTCTCTAAAAATTCCTTTACTTTTCCATTAGAAGGGTAGTAATTAGTGCTAAATGTAACATTATGAATGAGTAGTAGTGATTTGGTGGTCCTTTTTACAAGATATGGTGTTTAGGGCAATACATGGAAAAGCCTTGGTATGATTGCACATATTTTGCCTAGTGTCCAGCAAATGAAATAAATTAAAATTTATATATAACATTTAGTACTTTTCAGTTAGACTGAACCACTTTTTCCTGCAATTTGGAATGTACTAATTGTTGCACTATAGTCTTGAATACTTCCTGTGCCAGAAGAATTGCTGTTTAAATCAACAAACCTCATTAATTGATGCTGTTTGATTTCTATTGGATTAATTTTATTCTTTTATTGCCCTTAAAGAAATTAATATGCATTATACTATATAAAAATATTAAATGGCATAATAAAAACCAATGTAGCATAACTCATCAGCATTTGAATTCTAGTTTAATCCACTTCTGTTTACACACAGAAACAAAAATATTTTCAGTAAATTTAAAGAATATATTTATTTTTATGTCTGCTGTTAAGGATTACTTCTAAGATTTGATGTGCATATTATTGCAATTTTGCTATTGTTACAAATAGAATGAACTAGCCTTTGCTTATTGACAACTAATGATAAGCAATAGCTAGGTAGCAATTTAATAATGCTTTTGCCTGTATTTCTCTTCTGTTAAAAAGTTCTACCAATGAGTTAAAATCTCTCTTTATGTTCCTATAACTGTTATTTATATCTATTATTATTATTTATTCATATTATTTTATTTTCATTCTCCTTACTGTATAATATTATAATATTTCTGTTTGATATTATTCTTATTCATATTATCTATCCTTTTTCTTCGATTCTTTTGTTTTTACTTATTATTTATCATTCCAATTTACTAAAATACAAGCTACTCCAAAATGAAGGACACAAAATGACTCATGAAATAAATTTATTTTACAAATACTAACATAATATGATAGTGTAGCATTCCAATTTTTTATTTGGTAATATTGGAATCTTCACTAGAAAAAGTTAAAAAGTGTAGATAAACTAGAAATATGTCTACATTGTTTAGCAAGCACATTTGGAGGTGGGTGCTTATACAGGACAAACTGGTGTTCACAGACAAAACCATGTTACATTTATTAGGAGAGATAACTTGAGATTTTGAGACAGAAATATGAAATTAGTCAGCATTTTCTAAAGCTAAATACTTTCTGCTTTCTGAATTAGATGGTCCAGTTAACTCAATAAATTAGGCTATGTTGACACAGATATGACAAGAATTAGACTATCCAGAACTTATAACAAAGGAGTAAACATCAAAAATCTGTAGAAACTTGGAAAATTTGTCTTTCATGAGACATCTGTATTGTGTAATTAATTCATTACATGATTCATTACAGGATTATTGGATTGTTTTCTTTTTGCATAATTCATTTTGAATTATCCTGTATGTTTTCCTACTACATTACTTTCTCTTAAATGATTCACTATGACAGCAACCCATGCCTCACACACAAAACATTTGCCAATTATTTTCCAACATTTGAACTAACTGAAAAAGTGGTTCAGTTGATGCTTAAATGAGCCAAATGAGTGAATTAAACAAATGTTACTACTTAATTTTTAAAACATTAGGTCAACCTTATAATATATTGGCAATGTATATCACCATACTCAGTAATATGAAATGAAACTGTTTATATATATGAAAGAATCTTTTGCAAAATTTGCTGATTGCCATTTAAATAAATATATGTCTTTAGTAATAGATAATCAAACTGCTAATTATTAACATATTATTAAATAATTTAATTTAATTATAACCACATTTTACTATATATGAGAAAAGAAGTAATTAAAAATTGCAATAACCATATTTTATAAAAACTCTTTTCATTGCATTATAATTATACTTTAACTAGAAAAAAAAAATCATTTCATCGTTTGAATACTTTATATCAAATAATAGCTTCAATTTATTTGATTATAGTAAAAAGCTATATATATATATATATATATATATATATATATATACTACTTGTTCGAATTTGGTACATGAAAATTGTTACACACTTCCCTTTTGGTGGTATAATATCCAAGATAACATGGTATCAAGTTTTTCTTTTTTACCAAATTCTTTTCTGATTGCACTTTCATAGCCAATATTTAAATCCATATAAACATTATTCATATCAGATGGAAGAATTATATATTTCAGTTGACGATTATCATCGTGAAACTTTCTTTCTTCATCTAAAGAAAAGAAACCTATCTCTGAAGGCTTACGAAAATTAGGAAATCTCCCCTCATAATAATCTGCTCTTTTAAAGTGAAAATTCATGTTGTTTGATCAAAATAATTATGAAATAATCAATTAATGTAACATAAAAAAAATTCCACAGTTGCTTTCTAGCAGAAATCAAATAAAAACAACATAATATAATAATTTTAACGATTTCTGCAAAATTAAAGTTCAGGAAATTGGCGGCTTTTTTATTAAAATGAAAAATATTAGTTGGTGTACAATTAAATAATAAATGTATAATTTATTAATAACTTAGGGTAAGGCAATCTGACTTGAATAGATGTTTTATACTCGCGTAAGGTGCTTTATCTTAATTTATCCAAATGTTAAGAAGGTAAATACACAAATTAAAACAATAATAATAGCGATAGTGCAATACACGCAATTACAGAGATTGTTTGTAAATATAGCCTGTACTTTTTCGTTAGAGACAGGACATTCATCAAAAGTACAAGTTCCTATTTTTAATAAATAGTAAGAGCAACTAGTGTTGCCAGAACTTAAGATTAAAAAGTAAAGAAGTTGTGCTCCAACAACAATGAATTGTTCCCAATTCGTGATATTCATGCTTGTGTGCCCCAGGGCCTCTGCCTTCTAGATTCTTTCCTCTGCAATATCTTTATCAATGATATTCCGCAAAAACAATATCAAAATTAGTCTGTATGCTGACGACACTGCAATCTTAACGATCGGAAAACTTGCACCATCCAAGGAAATTTGCAAATTACACCTTTAAATGTAAAATAAAATTAAATGTAGACAAGACTGAAGCAGTTCTTTTCACTTGCAAAAATCCTACAACCATCCTAAATATTAAAATCTATAATAATTATATCACTTGGTCTAAAGAAACTAAGTACTTGTCTAATAAACTTACCTTGCATAAAATGATGCTAAAAAATTGTATGTTTTTTTTTTCAATAGTTATGATTAATATTTAATGAGAAAAATTTTTAGCAATTATTCACCAACGACGATTTGTATTTCGTAGAGCCCTGGCTGCGAAGCAGCCGTTAGCTCCTTGTCTCTAAGAGATTTCACGAAAATTTTTCTGCAAATATCTAGCCACAGAAGTGTCAAGTTATACGTCATAAAACTTTGATCCAATAAAAACGATTAACAGTAACTACAGATACGTACTCAAATTTGGTCATGTGTCGCGAGAAGCATCATGGGTAAAAAATCATCCTGTCTATAACGCTACTTATTATTTTCATGGGGGTTTTGAAATCTTTTTTGCAATTATAGTGGAATTTCTACTATAAATGTGTCGGTATTTATTTTATTTTAGTTCAACAAAAATTTATATATATATATTTGGTATGTTGTATTGTGATTTATTATTAATCATGTATTTTTATAATTTAACTCAACAAAACTCTAATGAAAATTTACAGTATAATTTTTGAATGTAAATACGAGTGTTTTTTTTTTTTATAACAGAAAATAGAGGTGTATTCATCACAAATGTTATACAGCTTTACTTATCATTATAATTATTATTTTATAACTGTAATAGTAGCATTCAAAGCTTACTTAAAATAAAAATATTTGCAAACTACTAGGATATTAGTGTCGATTTTTACAATGTCTTCTATAACTGCATGAAACTTTCATATTTTTAGTTAAGTAAATTTCATAGGTAAGATGTTCTTTTTAGAAAGTTGGCCTATTTTAGTGTCAGGTAAATTCAAATGTGTTGAAATTATTCTTGAGATTGCATCACTTTTCCATTTTAAATAACATTTTGTAAATTATGTGTTTAAGCTTGTATTTTTCTTATTGAACTGTTTTTTAAAAATATATTTTGGAAAAAAATAGGATTATTGATAAATTAAAAGTCATATATTATTTAAAATATACAATGATTAAATTACATCTTGATGAAATTCATCTGTGCATGGAAAATATACGAAAATTTACAAAATATTTTTTTATTTTCTTTTAAGAAAATCGAAGCATAAATAATTTAATTAAAAGCAATACATTTGTAAATTAAATGTAAAAAAGTTATCGCATGTGCAATTTTTGTTAGATGGTCACACTCTGGCATTATGTTTGCAAACATTAAATTTGTTACTTTTGATACCTTGATTTCCTCAGAAAATTTATGCTCATATTTTAAATGTATTTCCATTTTTTTTTTTTTTTTTTTAAATTAGGAAAGATTCTCATGAAATGCATATTATATCAAATTGCTTAGATGATTTACGTTACTCATTTTAGTTTGACCGTCCAGTGTTTTAAGTATTTAGTAGTAAATATGTAATTAACTGAGTTAAGTAAGTAAGCACTTGTCATTTGTGTAGTATTTTGTAATTATTATTTATGTAGTTAGTTATTTTAGTTAAAATTAAATGTGTAATATTTAGAAAAATTAAAATTAACTTTCGTGGTACACTTTTTTTTTTTTTTTTTTTTTTTTTTCTCCCATTTTATTTTTAATTATGTTTTATATTTATAATTTTCCAAAAAATTGTTGATTTTAAATGCTGCTTTTTTGTACTTAATTTTTAAAAACTAATTTCAATTTGTATTTTCATAAATCTGGTTTTTTAGACTAGCTTTTTTTTTTTTTTTTTTTTTTTTTAATATTAGTAGTTTTTGAAAGATAATTTTATTGTTTAAAAACTAAAAATCTGTAATATTTAATATATTTTTAATCATGTTTCATTATAAATATTCCTGAAAATTTCTCACTAAATGTTCTTTTTTACAGGAAATATTACACATGTTTAAAATATACTTCCATTTAAGCCAAATTAATGACGACAAACCTGCTCACAAAATTTTTTAATGCAAGAAAATTATTTCTTACTAGTTGTTATCAATCTCGAAGCTGGATACAATATTCATTATATCATCAAAAACCAAAATTATTGACAATGAAATTAGATACTCCACATTTTCGAGCTTTATTTACTCCAGAAATTAATATTTTATCCGAGTTATTCCAAAGGCATGGATATGGACTACGAATGGCTGGTGGGGCTGTGCGTGATCTCTTGATGAATAAGCAACCCGATGATATTGACTTTGCAACTACAGCAACTCCAGATGAAATGAAGAAAATGTTTCAGAATGAAGGTAAGAATGAATCAAGGTTCAAATGAATGTTTCTAAATTTTATTTAATTTTTATTCTTATAAAAACATTATTTCTATATAATAAAATTGTTTTAATTATCTTACAACACATTTAACTGTAATAGTCTTTGATAAAATTTTCTTGTTGATACATTCAACATTATTTACATAATATTTTTGTATATTGTTTTATGTGTTTATTTATGAAAAAAATAGAAATAAATAAAAATTATACTAACAAAACATTCTTAATATGTAATTTATGTGTCCCAAATTCTTCAATCTCTGTTCATTGCATCAAAAGCATTATTTGTCAAATATACTGCCAAAATAGAATTCAAAGCACGAAAATATTCTTGTTTCTCTATTTTGCAGAGATCCATGACCATTCTTTTTTCCCTTTGTTATTAGGAAATTGAAAATTGATATTCAAGAAAAAAATAATCAGTGTGCAGAAACTAGATAAGTGAAAGTTGATAATATTTTGATAAAAATATTTATGGAAAAAATTGCTGTTTAATCTTGTTATTCACAATAAACTTCTATTTCTGATAATCCCATCTAATTTCAAATAAAAATGGACTTAAATTAAAAAAATTAATATGCAGAAAAATATTTTATAGACATATAGACAAATTTTTAAATAGATTTCAATCTTCCATTTGAAAAATTATTTCTGTTTTATAAAAGGGGGATTAATGCTCAAAAACTTTTTAAGTATTACAATTATCAATTGTCATTCTTTTCTTTTATTTTAAAGCCATACAGTAAGTGGGCTTGCTAATAGAGTTTAGCCATTAATGTGAGATTTTTTTTTTTTTTTTTTTTTTTTTTTTTTGCTGTTAATAAGTTAACTTTTGAGGTTTAGAAAATTGGTGATCATGTACACAATTTAAGAATTAAAAAAATGTGATAAATATAAAAGTTAGCAACTTACAAATCATTTGGGGTTTGATTTATAGACAGATGTTGTTCTTTGCTTTCCTTTACAATCAGTGAAAAGAGTACAAAGATTACATTTTTAATTTATAAAAGCATAATTAAACAAGTTTGTCAAAATTTATATATTAAAGTACCATTTTTTATTTTAACTTTTAAAATTAATAATAAAAAATCCTTGCATTTAATCTGATATTGAAGTTGAATTTAAATTGTATAAATTATTGTTCATTGGTTTAAAGGTTTTTTTTTTCTTCCCTCCATTTATTTTAGGTATACGTATGCTTCATCGTAAAGGAGAAGCACACGGAACTGTAACTATTAGATTAAATGATAAACAAAATTTTGAAATTACTACTCTTAGAATTGATATGACCACAGATGGCAGGCATGCTGAAGTTAAATTTACTACTGATTGGGAGTTAGATGCTGGCAGAAGAGATCTTACCATAAATGCAATGTTTTTTAGGTATATTCTTTTTAAAGTAATTAAAATTAATAAATTTCTTAAGTAAATTAAGCTCTAGTAAGATTTTTAATATTCATGGTGGATTTTGTATCTTATTAAATGAAACTTGGATTTTCAGATTTAGAAGGGAATCTGTTTGATTATTTTAATGGTAAAGATGATCTAGAAAATAGACGTGTCCGCTTTGTTGGTGATCCTGATTATCGCATTCGAGAGGATTATTTAAGAATTCTTCGATATTTTAGGTATCTCTTTATTTAATAATTATTTTCTTATAGTGATTAATTATGGTGTTTTATCACATACTTGAAAATTTTAATAATCAGTAAACTGTACAAAAAGAATATACTAGATAACTAAGAAATCTCTTCTTTCACAAGTAATAAATAATTTAAAATCTGTCACAATTTTAATTCTTTTTACATTATTCCATTTGTCTTTTCAATTCAATTAATATTTCCAGTCATCTGCTTCTTATTAATTCAATTGGTATTTCATAAGTTATGCAACTGATATTTTCAAGCTTCTGTTAAATGTTTATAAGTTGAAAGAACTGAATTTTTTTGTATCAAAAAAGCTACAATTTTAAAATATCATTTCCATTAATGAGACATTCTTTTTAACTTTCATCAACATAATTTAGTAGTACACAGAAAAATAGGTACTTACCTATTAACGATACCTTGCGACAGACTTGGCGGTTTTTAAGTGTAGCCAATCTAACAGCTAAGATTTGGCGGTTTTAAGTGGCGCCAATCCTAACAGCTGCAGATTTGCTGAGTTTTTGACACCATTTTGTAGTGCTACGAAAATTCGTATTAGGGATTTGCCAGAAACAGAACAAGATGCAATTTTATTTTTCAGGAGCGAAATATTTTACCAAAACAACGAAAATGTCCCAATTCCCATGACATGAAACTTTATTTTGGTAAACGGAAGTTTTGAAATGCAATTTCAGTCAGTGTAGCTTATCGTGTGGGACTTTAGAAAAGACAACTGGTTTGAATGAAGCAGAATTCCATTTTGTACAGCTTTGAGATTCATATACTGCTGGTGCGAGGAGTTGACGCCGATTAAATTTTTGTGAAAAGCAACTTGATTTATCGGATAAAACCTGTTGCAGATTGGAACAATTACATGCGTGAATTATGTGTCTTGGATATGGAGAATAAACCAAAAAAAGAAGGTAGGTGGAAATTGATGAAAAGTGTTTTTAAATTTTGAAAGCATTTTGATTTTAAATGAAGTGTTTTAAGCGGCCACTTAAAAACCTCCAAATCTGTAGCTGCGGTTGGCGCATGTGCTCTTTATTGGCGCAACTGCCCCAAGGTATCGTTAATATGTAAGAACCGAAAATAACTAATAATAGTTATCAAAAATAATTAATATATAATTGAATAAGCTTTTTAAAATTATGATTTAAATACAAAAGAAAAACACCAAGGAATTTTTGTAAAATAGTTTAAAATACAATAATTTTTAATTTTCATATATATTTGAAAACTTTGTAATGTACTTTTATAAAATCTTTTGAAGCTGCTACTTTTGGTTGGCAGTCTATAAATATGAAGTTAAAAGTTTTATCAATTTTCTTTTATTTTTTATTATTATTCTTTATGTGTATTACATCTTCACGAATTTCTTTTTTTTAAAATTTGTTTCTCTTTATAAAAAAAATTTTACAAAAATATTTAGTTAATTCTATATAATTCTGAATTTTAGATTTTATGGAAGAATTGCTACTCATCCTGATGATCATGATGAATCAACATTAAAAGCTATCCAGGAAAATTCAATGGGGGTTAAGAGTAGTAAGTTATTATTATTTTTCTTTTTAATTACATTTTTAATTTTATTAGCAAGCTGAAACCAGATTAAAAAGATTTTTTAAAACATCACTGATTCAAATTCTCTTCAAAATATTTAGCAAACTGGTAATAGTTATAAATTGGTGTGTATATTTGAAATACTTTCTTTCTTCTTATATCATCAATC
The DNA here is from genome assembly GCA_021605095.1 of Caerostris extrusa. Classification (NCBI taxonomy): domain Eukaryota; kingdom Metazoa; phylum Arthropoda; class Arachnida; order Araneae; family Araneidae; genus Caerostris; species Caerostris extrusa. The sequence goes on along the minus strand of BPLR01007962.1, from coordinate 135,653 downwards.
ATAAATTGCTATGTGATTATTTAGCTGATATTTTCAAAAACAGTGTATACTGTCTAGTATGGTAATGAATCTTGTACAAAATGGCTTTAATGATCAAATTGTAAAAATCCATTTGAAATCGTGACTGGTATTTACAGATTAGGATTCCTAGGAATATAGATCACCAGATGAATACAACTATGTTTTTTGATATATTATCCAGATATAAATTTATTTTTTAAATTAAATGTTTACGTTGTTATATTACTTTTTCAGCTAGTATTGTATTAATATGCAATGTGTCTGAATTTGTGATTTATCCATTTGTAAAAAAAATTAATAAAAATTGTCAAGATATTTTGTCACTGGAGGGAAAAATAAAAATTCTTCAAACAAGGTCTGAGTAGTCTGCATCACAAAGAAAGAAATGTGAAATTCAGCAGCTCCACCTTTGTAGAATCTATGGATCTAATTAGCATTTCTCACTCCAGTTCCTCCTTAGGATAAAAAGGTGACAAATTAGTTGCTACTTTAAAAGTGATAAAATCAGGATTGATTAAAAAAAAAAAAGCCCTAAAGTGGATCTTTACAGCAGACCTGCTATAAAAACAGTGCATTTTACAGCCAAACTTCAAAACAACCTTCAAATAGACATCTTATATTTGCACTGATCAAAATTTCAAATACCTATTGAGACCTCCTCAGCAAATGATAAACAGGGAAAAAAAGAAAAGGTTATATGTGCTATGGATGGTGGTTCAATAATTGGATAAAGAATGGGTAAGGAATTAAAATTCAATCCTTCTGATTATATAATAAAGAAATTTTAAAAATAAAAAAAAGACAGTGAGGAAAAGAGATGATCTAAAAATAGAGAGGAAGGGGGGTCTTCAGTAATAGCAGAAGTGTTGGACTAAGAATCTTCGTTGATGTATTAATAGTGTGCTGAAAATGCCTGCTCATCTGATGAAAGAAAGAGGTCTTGCTATCAAATGTTAAAAGAGCAACCAGAAATGTTCACCTGCAGGGGCAACCAGCCTCCCCATTGTTTCTAACAACTAAGTAGTATTCACTATAAAAATTCTATTCCTGGTTGAAAACAGAGCACAATGACTGAAACGCATCTCCAATGGATCCATTATAAGGGCCAATACTATTAAGTGTGAACATTTGAGCTTGAAAGAAGAACTATTTTCCTTTGTTGAGAGTTAATGTTCCATTCCCAGAGGCTTGTTGCTATACTCAAGAAGTATAGTAATACATTTAAAGAGTGAAAAATAATTGAATATTTATACATGTGAATACACTGAATGGGATTGTAATAAATAAAAAATTAGTTATTGTGTATCATGTTTTTTTTTTTTTTTTTTTCAAAATCTAAATTCATGAAACACAAAAAAAAATTATGTTATACAAAGAATGATCATTAGGCCTTCTTTATATTTGAAACTTGGAGCTATTACCCATAAATATGAATACCTAATGGGAATTTTTGTGAGAAAAAAGATTTTGAAAGTTTCCTGGAAGAAATTAAGTTTATTTCTTGCTTGTGGTAAAAACAAATACAATAAGGAATTATACAACTCCCTTAAGCATAAGATGTCTTGAAGATAATAAAATTGCAAAAGGATGAGTAGGCTAATTATCTTGATCTTAGAGCCAACAGTGTGCCACCAAAAATATATTTCTAGTGGAAAACCTTTGTTAAGATGGCCTGACTATATATGGTGACTTTGATTATGTATGGTAATATTATTAGATCTCATAACTGTTGCTGAGAATAATCAAGGTGGAATAAGCTTATTGGAGATTCATAGTGGATTGTTTGTTCCAGAAATGCTGGTGGTGGTGTTTCCTAGACATAAACTCGATTGAATGCTTTTTTGAAGGAAATTTAAAATTTATTTATCACTCAGACTATCTACAAATTTCATACCATGTTGTACTGCTGTTTTGTAAAAAGAGTGTAATTTATCTTAATAACTCATGCAGTTTCAAGTTATGGATTTAAGTTAGGATTTAAATTAAATCTATATTGAGTATTTCATTATTATTTTTAAAGTCGTAAACTATTAGAAACCAATATATTTTTTTGTTCATTTACCTACTTAAAAATTCTAACATTATGTAAAACTTTACTTTTAATAAAATTAACAATTTCTTTATGTATATTATACATTATTATATCTGTATTCCTAGAAATCTCTGGTGAAAGAGTATGGATTGAACTGAAGAAAATTCTTTGTGGGAACTTTGCCAAAGAAATTGTACTTAGAATGATTGATTTAGGTGTTAAAACTTCTATAGGTATTAAATGTTACTTATTTTGATTTTGATAAGACAAATTAGTTTGAATAGAATTTTAATTAATTTAGAGCTATATGTTTATTTTCTGATAAGTGTTAATTACAAAATTTAAACATAAGTAATCCCGATCACTTTTTTAAGTTGATGAGATAAAACTAAAGCAGCTTTGATTTAAATGAATGATGGATTTTAAAAGTAGTAGTGCAATGATATATTATTTTGAGTCTTAAATATGTTTACTGTATTTATAACAGATTTTCAGCATTTGCAGTTTAAATTTCAGAAAATGCTTACATTTATTTAATAAAAATTTTTTAACTGTTGAATCTTAAAATATTGTTAATACAATATGCAGATATTTTGTGTTTATAACAATTGAATTTGTAAGGACTGAAACTTCAAACTAAAATTTTTCTAATTTAAGTTTGTCATCTGCAAAATATAATATATATACACAGATATTGAATTCCCCTTTATACTAGATAGCGGAATTGGCTAATACTTAACAACATTATGCAATTTGGGACTTATATGGGATTCACTTATTTTAATTTACAGCAAACTTTGTTTAGTTAGTTACTAATCTGTATTTAAAAATGTTTTTTTTTTTTCTTTGATATTAATTTATTATGTTTGTTATGCTTTCATTATAATATTGATGTCAATTTCCATTTTAAAAAAAAAAAAATCTCTGCATTTCAATGTTAAAGTGAAGTATGACAAAAGAGAGAAAAAATTTGATAAAATAGCACTGACAAATATTTATAACAAAGTTTTACATTTTAAAAATTTAGCCCCCATAATAAGTCAAAGAATGTTTGTTTTGATAATTAAAAATAATCTGTTAAATTAAATATTAAGGAAAAACATTAAAAATTTTAAGTGATCTGCATGCTATCAGTTTGTAACGGTCCATTGATAACTTTAAGTAAGATTCTAAAGAACTGCAATGTTATTAAAATTGACATCAGCCAAATTTATTTTGTGATAAAATTTTGAGTTTTTCTCGCAAAAATAAAAAGTTTTTTTAATGTTATGAGATTATTTATAAATAAATTTTAACAAGTGAAATAACGCATAATTTATTATGAAGTTGATCTGATGAATTCTTATTACTAATTTTTAATTCCAGAAAACATTTCAGCAATCATCTCTAACTACAAAAATTTATCTGAAACAAACTCCAATATGGACTCTGGATTGTACTTTTCAATATGATCAGCCCGTGATGCATCAATATATACCTAAATTTTGGAATTTGTCAGTACACTAATTTAAAATTCTTAGAAAATGTATGCAATTCAAAATTATGAGTGAATAAAGAGAAAAGTACCTTTTTATGTATTTGACAACATTTACTTTGTAGAGAATTATAAAAAATCCAAAATGTAAATTTTTCTTGTACATTCATGTTAATTATGAATCTTACGTATAGATTCATTGGAAAAATTATATTATCAATTTTTTTGATAACCTATTTTCTTTGAATTAAAATTTTAATTATTACATTTTTTTTTTTTCTGATTGAGAAATTTTTTAAAAAGTATGTAGTTTTAGTTACTATATTATTATTATGCAGGAGAAATTATAAATATATATATATATATTTTTTTTTGCTATAATTATTTTATTATTTAATAGTTGGTATTTGACAAATATTGATGAGTTGTTTTACAATATTAGGATTACCAGAAAACCCAAATTTAGCTGAATATATTGATGTATGCGATAGGACTCTTCAAGCACTTAAACCTCATCCCATGGTGAAGTTAACAGCTTTACTAAGAACAGAAGAAGAGGTAAAAAATAATAATAATAATAATTTTTTTTAGACTACTTAGTTGATTATTTAGCCATTCACAGCATCAATTCAAATGTGAAACTCTGCCTAGATATACAGAATGTTTTAAAAAAGTATAAATTTATGAAATATTTAGTTAATATTATAGATATATTTTATTACTATCAATTTAAAAAAAGTTGTATGTAAATCAAAGTTACAATAAATTTAAATATGAAACATATTTCATATGTAATGTACGATTAAAAACTGTTATGTTTCCATAAAAATAAACTCCTTTCATAAATAATTTTTCTTGATATTTAATTAAAAAATAACATTTTTGCTATAGTTGTGTGCAGTAAAACTTCATAATTAACAAATAATTTTTAAAATTTTGTAAAATGTTAAAAATATTTAGAAATTATACTTAATCATAATTAATTAAAATTTGATCATGAAAAAGCTATATTTATTTTCATATGAACGATTCCAACATTTCTTTCACATGTCAAAAGAAATATGTATTTTTATAATGTAACAATTTCATATGCAAAATATACAAATAAAAGTTTTTTATTTTAGATTTATTTTTATATCCATACAATATATATATTTTGCAAAATTGCATTATCCTTGTTCTGTATACTAAAACCTAAAAGAGGTCAGAAATAAATTTTAAAATTAATAAAAAGTAGTCAAGCTTTTTGGTAAAATTTTAGAAAACGAAATTTATTAAGTACTATAATCAACAATCTTAATTTTAGGGCTATAAAAAAAATTTTTTAAATTATCCAAGTGGAGCAAATTTAAATGCATTTGCATGAATTTACCTTCATTGAAAGTGTTTTTCACTTTAACTACAATGGGTTACCATTTACAAAAACAATATAACACAATTTTTTTCATGCCTTGCTCTATGTATATGGATTTTTGGTACTTTGTAAACAAACATTTTGATTTAGGGAGACAGTCAAATGACAAAAAAGCACTTTATCTATACTGAAGATTTATTATATTTATTATTTTTTTTTTATGTAATTTTCTGTCATCATTTTACTTTTTAAAAAAAAATCATAAAAGTTGTTACCCAGTTTTCCGGCAGCTCACGGCACATCCTTGTATAACAAGATAATTCTTTTTATAAAATGTTTAACACCACAAGCCCACCATTTCTTCAGCCATATGCTGAGTTTTCACTCGTAACTTTCATGTTAAAACAATAAAATCATTTTCTATGAGATAACCCTGAACAACATAATTTATCTTCAAATTCAGGTTGCAATGGATGTCCGTGGTAGTAACATTTTCCTTGGTTACTTTTCAATTTATCTTTTTTCTCCAAAGCCTCACATTTGATTCATCAATATAGAACATTCTTTAAATTCTGCAATATAAATAATTTGCTTTTGCATATTGATATTTAAATTACTTTGATAACAAAAAAAAAAAAAAAAAGTTTAGCTGCATTTAAGACAAAATATTATATTAAGCATTATTAAAATAGAGCACCAGACTGGGTGCACTGGGTTAATCAACTAGTAATGTACAATTGTAAACAATAGGCTTTGAGTGACATAATACAATATTGATTATCATATAATTTCAACACCATTTATTAAATTTAATAATTCTGAAAATACAATTTAAAAATATTTTTAATTTTATCCATCACTTTCTGTGAAAATCCTAATCTGTATTATAAGATCCAATCCAAAATTCCAATCTGTATTATTAAAAATATGCCCTTATCTAAAATTCCATTCTATATTATAAGCAGAAAAAGTATGGTATTTGCTTTGAAAAAATGAATATTTGATATTTATTGTTGACAGTTTATTTAAAAAAATATTAATATTCTTTTATTTTTTGCTTAAAGGTTACAGCTCTACATTCACGTTTGAAATTCTCTAAATATGAAAGAGACTTGGCATTATTTCTTATGGCTAATAAAGATTTAACTGGTCATCCACCATTACGACCTTTTATTAATCTGATTATGCACAGTAAAAATAAAGCAAGTGATACTCATGAGTGGTGCTGTGAAGTTCTTAAATATCGAAGTGATGTTTGTTTGCTGAAAGAATTGAGTGACTGGAAAATTCCTAAATTTCCTGTAAGTGGGCATATTTTGATGGAGAAAGGATATAAACCAGGACCAAAAATGACTGAAATCTTGTCAACTTTGAAAACTTTATGGATTGATAGCAATTTTAAAATGACTAAAACAGAGCTGTTGGATTCTATAGATAAAAATATATATGGGGATGGATTATAGTTGTCCTGAGTTATTATAATTGTATGAGGTTGTAAATTTATGTGAATAAATTTTACTGAAATTATTTGTTTATTCTTTATTTTTAAAAATTTTACAATACAATCATTTGGCAATTCAATGAAAACAAATATTTACATAATTTTTAACATTTATACACTCTTTGATTTAATTAAGCTTTTGTATTAGTAAAACATTTTCTATAATATGTAAAGAAATCATTTCCAAAATTAAATATATAATTTTTACAGCATGGAAATAGTCTTATATGATTAATTTTTATAAAATAAGATGAACATTTTTAAAGAACAATAAATCAACAATTTATAAATGAGAGAACATTTAAAACACATGTCCGTGAGTTTTTTTTTTTTTTTTTTCAAAATTTTATAACCAATATAAGAAATCACAATTATTTAAGATTTAGACCTCACTTAATAAAAAAAATGTTTTTCCAACAAAATTAGACTATTTGATATGAAATTGTAGTAAATTTCCATGTTGTCTATTTTTTCAAAATCATTTAATACTTTCTGCATATATTTACATAGAAACTTATTCGCAATTATAGTCATCCTCCACTTAATGGTGGAATGACAGCAATTTCATCACCATCTTTCAGGATAATTTTTTTCATTTTATCAATATAATCTTCATTGATAGCAAGAATTATATTTTCTGCAACAGGTTGCAGATTTTCACAAACTTTAAAAATTTGTAATAACAGACTTCGTAAATTATATGGGCCTGGTGGAAATAGAGTTTCCATCTCATGCTTTTCCATTAATTCCCTAGCTTTGGCAAAAAACAGCAGTTTAACGCAAACCCTGTCGTCTTGCATCAGTGACTACTGAAATAGAGAAAGAAAAATAATTTTAATATATTACTAGAACAGTATACAAAATACCATTACATTTATTTTTCTTTTTTCTCTTCCTCTTTAGGCTTAGCTGATCTAGCAAACTGAACAACTAGAGGTTTTGTGTGTAATACAAAACCATTTGTTTCATTAATTGCTTCAATAGCTTGTTTTTCGTTTCCCAAAGTTACAAAAGCCTGCCCTTTCATTCTGCCCTCTTTCATAAGTCTAATATCAAACATATTTTTGTCCTGTTCTGAATTTGGGTCTATAAATTTTCCAAACACAAATCGTAAGTCTTTTTCAACCACTTGCTTAGCAAGGTTTTTAATGTATAGGCGAAAGGTAGGCTCGCCAGGTGAAAAGTTTCTGAAGATTGACATAGTTTTCATTTCTTTAGGTGATATTCGTTTCTTTCTTAGCTCTTCTATAGTTATAAAATTAGAAGGGTTCCAATTTTCTTCAATAGATTCTAATTTGTTATCAGGATTATTATCTGATGTTTTTGATATTTCAAATTCTCCGAATCCACTTGTTGTGCCATAATCAGTAGTTGTTGCAATAGGAGTCGCAGGTATTTTTTCAATATTTTTCATACAAATTTTCTTCTGGCTTAAGGGTTGTGATTCAAATACTTCTGAAGGTTCAGTGCGTTGTCTTGTATTGCTGCTACTTGGAGGAGGTTTAAGTAAATCTGATAACTTTTGTTTTTTCTTTTTAAGTTTGGGTTTTGCTACTACTCGTTTCTGAGGTAATATTTTTTCATGAACCTTATGCTTTTCACTGTCTTCTTCACTTTCATATTCAGATTCTTCTGAAGAAACATCCATGTTCTCCACTTTATGTGAATCCTCATTTGGTTCCACATTTTCATTAGGAGAAATATCCGAGATCAAAGGCGGTATAGGAGTTAGAAGTCCAAATGGGGCAGGTAAATTCATCTTATTCATAAGATGGAGAACTTGTACATAAAACTTAGGAACTGAAGCTAGTGCATTGCTAATATTTTGTATAATGGTTGGTGTAGGTGATGGATATTTGTATTTTAATAAAGGTGAAGGTAAGTAATCCAGGCCAAGAGATGGTGCAACACCGTGTAATTTTCTTGAAAATTCTTCTGTATTCAATCTGAGAATTTCTTTATCTGTTGACTTTACAACATTTTCATTTGGAACTTTATTCTGAAACTTAGGATAATCACTGAGGTGAGGAACAAAAATGTCATGCTGTTCCTTTGCATATTCAACAATCAAACGTCTATTTAAAATATCCTTTTGATGTAATAATGACAAAGCATGCTTTGCATCTTCACGGTTAGCGAATGTAGCAAATGCTGTATGCTTCATTTTCCCTTCATCAGGCATGATTCGAACTTTAACAGCTCCTACATGCTTTAATAATTCTTCTCTATCAGCTGCATTAAGCTCTGGAGGAAGATGCTTAATAAATAATGCAATGGAGCTTAACATTTTTCCTGAAAAATTATTTTATAAAGTATTATCATTATTTAATTTTTTTCTTATATGTCTGTTATTTTTAATAAAATAAAAAGTAATTCAGTTTTCAAAATATTAATTAGCTTTCTATTTTGAAAATAATGAGACATGATATTTTCAACAGATTTTATAGTGAACATAAAAAAATTATAAAATTAGTTTTCAATAATTCTTAAAAAGCACCCTAAAAGATTTAAAATTTATTTTAAAGTAACAATTAAAAATTCAATCTATAAGAATAAGAATGCTAAATTTTTGCTTGTGTTTTCATTATTTAAAAGCAGAAAGAAAAGTTTTTCATAAATTATAGTCAATCTTTTAAAGTATATAATAAATTTATACAAAATTCAAAACCTTTTCCTTTTTTAAAAAAAATAACTTACAAAAATTTATGTTAGAAAGAAAAATAAAAATACATACAAGTGGAATATATCAATACAAAAAATATAACAGTCAAAATCCATTTAATGCCATGTTAAAAGAGAATTATTAAATTTGTCCACTAAGAATTTGATGTTAACCATTTCATACTCAACTCAAGAGATATATTTAAATCATCAAAATATTTGCTTACATTTGAAATGAACATCATTAAGCAATTTCAATCATTATGTTCCTTTTGAATATTTTTAGTTATAATTGAAGACAATTAAAAATCAGAATAAAATATTTTTGCCTCAGCATATATTTATTTTATTTGAGATATACTTAGATGATTAAAAAAATAAAATTGGAAGCTTTATCTTCATTTGAGCAATTTGTATTTTAAGGCAAATTGGAATTGATAGAACTAATAATGACAGTATAATTACAAGAAATACTAAATTTTAAATAAAATTAGTATTTAACAATTAATTGCAGTTCATCCTATCAATTAAATGGGTGTTTCATTCCATTCTATAAGGACATTACGCATTTTGTGTAGTAAAAATTATTTATTATAAATTCTTATCTTTAATATTGGCCTTTCTTTAAAGTGATTTTTCCACAATAACATTAAAAATTAACAAGGTGTATAGAGTGAATAATCTCTAAAAAAAGTATTTTGTTTAAATAAAGACTAGTTGTTTTTACCTTTCCAGAATGATTTAATATATTCAAGATTTAAACAATGTGAAATGGTTAGAAGTTTAGCAAAATAAATAACTCATCAACTGCTTGTTTACTATTTTGAATTGGCTAGGTTTCAATTTCAAGTTGTTTAGTCTAAATGTATAACAAGTGCTCCCAAATTTGAATACAGTTGTAGTCAAATTATCACCTTATTTAGTATGCGGTTATTTTTATTCAAATCATTTTTAAATAAATTCCATGGAAAGTTTGAGAAACATTTATTCTATGATAAAATATTATTTTTTTAAATAATTGAATAAATTCTCTCTTTTTTTTTTTAGCCAAGATCGGAATTATCGTTTTCTATTATTGACTTTGCTTACAACTGTAAGTTGATTTAAACTGTAACTGTAGCTTTCGGCTTGAAATAAGAAGTTCGTGGCGTTTAGATAGAGGGGCTTGAAAAGGATCTGATAATATAGGAATTCGAATTTCATTGAAGCTGACTAAACGTAAAAAGTGCATGTTGAATTAGTTTTATTAAATAGCACATTATACGTGCTTCTTTATTACTATTTTATCAATGCATAATTAAAGCCTGTTCTTATTTTCTGCTATTGCTGTTGTGATTTACTGAAAAAGTTGTTTTGATTAATATAGTTTAATTTGATACATGTTCAAAATGTCTGTATCAATATTGTATAAAAGGCCAGCATGGTTTGTCCGAATGTCGCCCGAAAAGCAAGATACTTTACTGAAAATGGTGATCCTGTCTATGGCTGCAATATTATCATTCTCCACTCGTTTGTTTTCTGTGCTACGTTTTGAAAGTGTTATTCATGAATTCGATCCTTACTTCAACTATCGAACAACAAAATACCTAGCCGAAAATGGATTCTACAGTTTCCACAACTGGTTTGATGACCGAGCCTGGTACCCTCTTGGAAGAATTATTGGTGGCACTATTTATCCTGGTCTCATGATAACTTCAGCGACAATTTACCGCATCCTGCAGTTTGTGAATATCACCATCGATATTCGAAATGTGTGTGTGTTTTTAGCACCTTTGTTTTCCAGTCTTACGACAATCATCACTTACCTTTTGACAAAAGAACTTAAAGATGCTTCTTCTGGACTTGTTGCTGCTGCTATGATAGCTGTTGTACCAGGTTATATATCTCGATCAGTAGCAGGTTCTTATGATAATGAAGGAATAGCTATTTTTTGTATGTTATTAACATATTATATGTGGATCAAGGCAATCAAAACAGGATCAATTTATTGGGCTGCATTGTGTGGTATTGCTTATTTCTATATGGTCTCTTCTTGGGGTGGCTATGTATTCCTGATCAATTTGATACCTCTTCATGTTTTGGCCCTTATGATCACAGGCAGATTTTCTCATCGGATCTATGTTGCTTATAGTACTCTTTATTGTCTTGGTACTTTGCTGTCAATGCAGATCTCATTTGTTGGATTTCAACCTGTACAATCCAGTGAGCATATGGCTGCCTTAGGAGTGTTTGGTCTGTGTCAACTGCATGCATTTGCTGATTATGTTAGTTCTCGATTAAGTAAGGACGACTTTAACATTTTATTTCAGGCAATTTACACCTTATGTGCTGTCTTAACTATCTCTGCTGGAGCCGTTCTGACCATAACTGGAAAGATTTCTCCCTGGACTGGACGTTTTTATTCGCTATTGGACCCTTCATATGCTAAGAACAATATCCCCATTATTGCCTCTGTATCTGAACATCAACCTACATCTTGGTCAAGTTTCTACTTTGATCTTCAACTTTTAGTCTTCTTGTTCCCTGTTGGATTGTATTACTGCTTCTCCAAATTAACTGATGCTAATATTTTTATTATATTATATGGCGTGACTAGTATTTATTTTGCTGGAGTAATGGTTCGACTGATGTTAGTTTTGGCTCCTGTTATGTGTATTTTATCTGGAATCGGAGTTTCATCAGTTCTTACTACCTATTGTAAGCAACTAGAGATAACTCCTCAAGAAAAAAAGGCTAAGAAATATGGAAGCAATTATTTCAAGAAAAATGAGATTGCATTTTCATTCCTTTTTATTATGTGTTTCTTTTTAGTAGCATATATGTTTCATTGCACATGGGTTACTTCTGAAGCATATTCTTCCCCGTCAATTGTATTATCTGCACGAAGCCATGATGGTTCACGAATCATTTTTGATGATTTCAGGGAGGCCTATTATTGGTTAAGACATAACACTCCAGAAGATGCTAAAGTAATGTCTTGGTGGGATTATGGCTATCAAATTACAGCTATGGCAAATCGGACAATTTTGGTTGATAATAACACTTGGAATAACACTCATATATCCAGAGTTGGACAAGCAATGGCTTCTACTGAAGATAAAGCTTATGAAATAATGAAAGAATTAGATGTTAATTATGTTCTTGTAATATTTGGTGGCCTTACTGGATATTCATCAGATGACATCAATAAATTCCTATGGATGGTTAGAATTGGTGGAAGTACAGATCGTGGCAAGCACATCAAAGAAAATGATTATTATACCCCTTCTGGAGAATTTCGTATTGATAAAGATGGGTCAGAGACTCTTTTAAAATCTTTAATGTATAAAATGTGTTATTATAGATTTGGTTCTGTATACACAGAAGCTGGCAAGCCTCCTGGATATGATCGTGTTAGAAATGCGGAAATTGGAAATAAAAATTTTGAATTGGATGTCTTGGAAGAAGCTTATACAACAGAACATTGGCTAGTTAGAATTTACAAAGTGAAAGATTTGCCTAATAGAGGAGTGTAATAGAGGCAATGATTTATTATGTTTTCTATACTTAATATTTTTATATATTTAAGTGTCTACTTTTATGACAAATTTATGTAAAACATGCATTTTTTATGCTCTTTTCATTTATTAAGGTGCAAGGATCAATGTCAGTTTTGCTCATTATTTTCATGATTGTTACCATTAAAAATGAAATTGTTAGTCCTTATAAAGAGTTTGGGATTAAAAAAAAATTTTTCTATAATAATTGAAGCATTTTTCTTTTTTTTGTTAATTTAACATAAAAGTGTGTTTTTGTGTATTTATTTGTTTTGTTTTTTTTGTTTTTTTTAAGGTGAAGGATCCTGTTCATTACAGATTTTAAATTAAGTTATAATTATTATAAATATTTTGAATATTAAAATTCTGGAACAAGTTTAATTCATAAGATGTATATTTATAATCTAACATAATAAATGTAGAAAAAGTTTTATAAAGAACCTGATTTTATTTTTTTTTTACATTATACCCTATAGAAATTTGCTTATTTAATAATGCTAAATAAAAATTAAAACTACCTGTACTTCAATATTTAAAAGTATTTTTTTAATTTTGGGAAAAATGTGTTTTGTATTTCTTAAAAACTTCTTTTTAGACAAAAAGTTTATTTAAAGTTTTGGAAAATCAAAATTTTATATTGAAATGTTTAGTTATTCAAAATTTAACTGCCTTTTAAAAATTTTTAATGTCATTTTATCTACCATTCCAGTTTTTTTTTTAAATAAAAAATTTTATTTTTTTTTTTTTTTTTTTTATTTATTTAAATTAAGTATTTATATAAATTTTTTGTTTTAACTTATAAATATTTTATGAAATTGTTTATTTTATTTTCAAGCTTCCAAGAAGTTTGAAAAGTTTATCTTATATTACAGAAGTTCGAAAGTAAAGAAGTAACCAATTAGAAAATACCATAATATTTTGTATATTTAAAAATCTAATGTCATGTATAATCTGGGTTTGAAATCTGTTGGGTTAATTTCTTTCCGTCTCGTTCAGTAACAGATTGTATTAGTTTATAAATCAAAAGACATTTAAAACTGTTCTTGTCTACAAAAATCTAATATAAATATGCAAGATGTTCTGGGTAAGAATTTGATCCATCTTAAATAAAGTGTGCTCAATCTATTAAACATAATTGCTAAATCCCTATTGGCAAAATTAAATTGGTGAATACAGAGGTATTATTAATTATCATAGCAAGACATTGAAATGTGGATTATTAAGTTATAAGAGCATTGAATTATATAAAACTGATTTTAATTAAAATAAGCATTCAATAAATTGTAAGACATGATGAAATATAAAATTATAAAGGCATTTGAAATATGTAATAATATAATGTTGAATCTGTTTTCTGCATTGTTCCTATATCAACTATTATGAATAACATTAAAAGTAAATAACGGGTTTAACTTTTTATTTATTCTCATTTATGAAATTAATACTATTTGTTATACATTTTGATGAAGAACGTGTCCTTCCCATCTCATGTACCTGATATGTCAACCAAGTTTAAAAGTGAAAATTGGAGAATTTGAAATGGATATAACAAGTTTAAGTATAAATTTTATTTAAATTTATTGTCGGACAATGAAGATCTAAAATATGAAAAATCAAAATTCGTCTTGTATTCCCCCTTCCACCCAAAAAACAAAATTGTTCTACGTTCTGATTAAAACAACTTGAGCGTTTATAAAATTGTCAATTAGTATTATTGGAAAGAAGATTAAAGGAATCATATAGGAAACACTACTTCCATATGTTTGTCAAAATTAACAAAATATTCAAATTCTGATATGGAATTAATATTGTATGTATTAATCATGTATGCTTATCCTATGGAGCTTTTAAACAAATTTTTATCCTTATCTGCAAGTTTTTGTAACAAAGTTAAATTATTTATTTCCGTATTTTACTAATGAGGGAACTTCAAATTATTAGTTTATTATTATTACTTTCAAGTATATTAGGTATGTGGATTTATAGACTCTGTGCTTCTATCTATTTATTTGCATTTGATTGCTAGTAGACCAAAAGCCCATTCCTAAGACATCCAACAAATTTTTTTTTTTTTTATATATAGCATGAAAATGGAAGAAATTGTCACAAGGGAGGTTGAAGAACCAATTATTCTTACTAGATGGCAATGTAGATTGCCTTCGCTAACAATAAAGCTTTTTGCATTTTCCATGCTGAACCTAAAAATGACCATTAAATCATTGCAGAATATGTTTTTTTCTCGTAAAAGACCATTTATATACATCGAAAAAATTTTATGAAATCATCAAGATTCCATGCTTAAATCAAAGATTCTTACAAGTACTTAACATTGTAAAAAATACAAATAATTTTTAGATGCCACTAGAGTTAGATGTTAGACTGATTTTAGCCTTTTTCTATGTCATGCTTTCCTCCTTGTGATTTTTCTTTGTGACCACGAAAAAAATGGTAAAATGTTGATAATGTTAATCAGTCTAATATATTTGTTATCAATATACACTAAAGAGAGGCCTGAATGGCCGAGTGGCTAGCGCTCTGCCGCTCGGTATCACAGGTTTCATGTTCGAGTCCCGGCGGTGCCATGGATGTTTGTAGTGGTTTTGGAATCCACTTTAAACCGTAGGTCCCGGTCTAACACGATCGTAGAGCGTTGTGGAGAGTGACATATTAAAAATAAGGAAAAATTAACTGTTCATACACATAGTGATTAGGGGTATTATAGTCCTTGTTGCTTCACATCCCCATATACCACTTCATTCATCATCATTATACACTAAAGAAATTTTTGATAGTGGCATACTTTGCTTACTGCTTTGAGACCAACAAAAATTTAGATCATCATACAAGGCATGTTATTTTTATTTATTTGTTGGGTGAGTTAAAGAAATTGTCCCAAGTGTGGAGGATCTTTCAGTGGAGCATCCTTTGTTATGTAAAAACATTAATCATATAAGTTTAGTAGACAAACAATGGTACTCCTACCACTGGACATTTAAGTTAAAATTAATAATTATTACACTGTTAAAAAGATTTGACCAATTAATAACAGAAATTTTAAAAACATATTTCCCTACTTAAGCAAAGAATTAAACTCTCATTTGTTAGAGAAAAAAATTAAATAATGTGTTTGTTAGCTCTGACATGAGAAAATTGATAAAAGACCAGAATGTTGAAACTAATCAAATTCAAAAGAAAAAGATTTTTTTCTTAAGTTCCTTGGAAAACCAGAGAAATCTTAATTATGAAAATATAATTCATATTATGGTAGAAAAAATTGAACTTGTGTCACAAGCAATTTCAGGTTCAAGTGTGTTTCGTGTATTCATTTTTATATTTATTCTGTTAATATTCCTTTTTGCTGTATGGCAACATAACAGTTGTTCCAATGGAGTGCAAAACTGCTTCTGTTGATTTTTATTTTAGTTTGCAGAAGATATAACCAAGAAAAATAAAAATTTTAAAAATAAATTTTGAATTAACACAGGTTAAAAACATTCACAAATATATTTCATGTTAAAAACACTGAACTTACATTTTTTTTTTTTTTTTTAATTCTAAAATAATGTATAGCATCGATTTCCTAGAAAAACACATACTGTTTCCAGGATTCGAACCTGGGTTATTGAGGTCACAACTCAATGTATTAATCGCAATATTTTAATATCGCATCATTTCCATTAATATATATATATACATACAATTTCTAGAATATATTAAAAGAAAGGCACTATTACTCCTATTTTATTTTTAAAATTTTTCATTTAAATTAAAAGAGAAGGGGAATCAATAATTAGATTTCTGTAAGATGTCTTTGTTTAGAATATTTATAAATTTCATTGATAGATGGCGCTCTTGGAAGAACATACGAAAGGAAATTTTCTGAGTAGGGAGGTGCAAACAGGATTGTCTCGACAGAACTAGCAATAAATTTAATTTATAGTTCCAAGTTTTGTTTTAATGTGAATCGTGAGATATCAAATAAAACGATATTCGTAAAATGCCTCATAATATAGTGATGATCTGGTAATTTTAGGTAAGTTATTTATTTATCTTTTTTTTTTTTTTTTAAGAAACTGAAAATGGAATTTTCTTATTAACAAATACTGTAAATGTAAGTGCTTATTTTGCTGAGATTTTTAATTGCTTGAGCGATTTGATTAAAACGAATATTAGTGTTAAAATCTATAACTTTAGTAATACCGTTACTCTTAACACTATCTTGAAATCATTAAAAATAACCAAAAAATTTATCATTTTCACACTCAGTTTTACGAATCTCCATTTTGTTTCAATACAAATTACATTGCCGTCTTTTTTATGTATTAATTAGATAAACATACTGTTCCATTCCAAAAATATTTAATTTAAAATCAATTATCATGAAAATATTCAGTAGTGGTCAAATACAGTGGTTTTACTCCTATCATGCTTAAATTTAAAAAAAAAAAAAAAAAAACTCTATTATAAGTAAAAATAAGTTCATAAAATTCGAAATCCTCAGTGTTAATATCTACATGTTCAATTTTTCATGAACATTAATGTCACGGCCACTTAGATATTCACGATTTCTTCTCACTTAAGCAAAAATAATAATAATAATCAACATTTTTTTTTAAATTTTCTTTTGATGTAACAACATGATCTTTTAATCAATAGAATTTCTTCCTATGTTAAAATTTCCAAAGCAAAAATTCGTTGAATTGATCTCAATATTGTTGATTGTGCAATTTTAGCTTTCACAAAACAAATTTCAATATTTATTCCCAATATAACTTCAATAATTTTACCTGGGGGCCAATTGAGACGTTCAGTGTGATTATTTCCTATTAAAATTATGTCGTTTACTTTTAATAAATGCCTTCCTCTAGATTTTGGTCTTTGAATAAGTTTACCTAAGTAACTTCTCGATTCTGGATCTATTCTTTAAATCTTTTGTGAAGTACGTACCTGTATTTCATTCTTTTCATAAAAGATTTATGCTCTAGCTCAGGGTCTCCAAACTGCGGGCCAAATAGGGCCCGCGACAGCGAATAGCCTATTGTTGCTGTAATAAGTTGGATAAAAAAACACAGAATGATAATAACTCGGTTTTATTAACTTGCTAGGTAAAAGCTTAATGACAAGCATAATACGCAGAATATTTAACTTAAGCATAACAACTAACAAATAATTGAAATGAATCCCACTAGTATTATAAACTAGTGAACATCCCGCGGTTACTCTCGATAGTTATGTTGGGGTAAAGAGTATAGCATATGTATGTATATCGATGTTTGGAATGTATATATCCTGAATCAAACATGATTTTTATCATATGTTTGATTCAGGATATATACAGGAACGGAAAAGCTAAATTAACGCGAATGAAACCGCTGGGTAGCCACTTGTCGTCAAGTGTCACGGTCGTATCGATACACACAATTGTAATTGTAGTAATTAAACCAGCGAATTTAGCAAGCGTATGCTCGCGCAGAGTGCGTACTCGGCGACTAGTTTCGAAATTATAGATAATGGCAGAAAAATTAAAACGGTTTTGGCCCTTGGTTACTGGAGTAAGCAGCATGGCCCTAACGCTGGAAAGTTTGGAGACCCCTGCTCTAGCTTAAGGATGTCAGGTAAATCGCTTTCTTTAATAGATGGTTGCATCATTACTACAGTTAGTGCATTACATCAGTTTCTGACATATTTGTCAATGGTCTTGAACTTGTCACATGTTCACAATTGACCAGGATAGTTATCATTTCTTCATAGTTTAGAATGATTGACAGAGGACTGTTTTAAGTAAGTCCTTAATGATTCTAATAAGTCGCTCCCACCAACCATCCGAACGAGATGCATTTGGTGGATTAAACTTCCACTGAGACAAATGCTTGTGTTCTTTTCCAATCCAAGTTCTTCAATAAATTTGATGCACCTACTACACCACATCACTGTGCTGAATTGCCCCTTTACAGTTTGGGAATGATGTGCGTGAGAGAAGTCTAATTGGCTCTGTAACGCTCTACGGTCATATGAGACAGGGACCCACGGCTTAAAGTGGATTCCGAACCATTACAAACATCCATGGTACCGCCAAGATTCGAGCCCGAAGTTTGTGCTACCGAGCGCCGGAGGGCTAGCCACTCGGCCATCATCGTACCATTGTCACAATAAATAATGGAAATGTATCACAATAAGATACTAGTCCTCGACATGACATAGCGGCCTGATGGCCAATTGGCTAGCGCGTCGGCCGTTGGTACCACAGGCTTCAGGTTCGAATCCTGGCGGTGGCATTGATGTTAGTTAGTTTTTCGGAATCCACTTTAAACTGTAGGTCCTGGTTTATAATTGGCCGAAGGTGCGCAAGAAATGACCGTAGAGCGACTAACCTAACCTAATCAACATGACATAAATCTTCTAAGAGTCAAGAGTAAATTCTCCACAGAAACAGTCGTAATTAATTCCAAATGAACCGCCCGCATGAATATAACAATCCACGCCTTCAGAATTCTATCATTTTCTTTGAGAAATAAAGGGTCGGTCATGTCGATTTCTGTTACCTGAAATACTGCTGCATCTTGCACCTTGTTTTCGGGAACTGCTAAAAATGCAGATACTAATCCTTTTGAATTAGATTTTGTGCAAGTGATACACTTACTGATTACTCACTAGGCAGATTTTCTTTCATTCAAAATCTAATTTGTCTTTCGAAGAATATTTAAGAAGATTTGAGAATCATCATGTAAGTTCTTAATATGCTCGTGACCTATCAATGTCTTTGTTACTTTATGATCTAGTGCAGGGGTCTCCGAACTTTTCAGCCTTAGGGCCATCCAGTAAGTATCAAGGGCCAAATCAGTTTTAATTTTTCTGCCATTATCTATAATTTCTAGACTATTCCGTTCCTGGTGGATTTTCAAGATAAAAATCATATGTTTGATTCAGGATATATACATTCCAAACATCGATATGCATACATACATATGCGATGCTCTTTACCCCAACAGAATTACCGAGGGTAACCACGGGATGTTTACAATGTTAGTGGGATTCATTTCAATTATTTGTTAGTTGTTATGCTTCAGTTAAATTTTCTGCGTATTATCCTTGTCATCAAGCTTTAACTAGCAAGTATTGCGAAAAATTAATAACCCTGTATTAAATATCCTACAAAATTACGATTATGATATTTCTTCCCGCAAACATAGCAAAAGACCTCGCACTGTTCTAAATATTTTAAATTAATTCCTTACAACTGCCTAGACGAAAAAAGTTCGCTTTTCTCCTAATTTGTCATTCGGGGTTATTACATGCAACTGATTCCATCAACATCTACATTTTTGATATTTTTCATTTTATAATTTTTATTAAATAAATAATTCTCTTTTAAAAAAAAAAGGGCAATTAATTATCTATTTTGCTTATTAACTCAAAGGGCATGAGACCACCGCTATGTTTCAACATTTTACAAAGAAGGAGCTAGTGGCCGCTACGCGGCCAAGGATCTCCGTAATAATCTACAATAACTAACTAGCAAGTAAATAAAACCGAGTTATTATCATTCTGTGTTTTTTTTATCCAACTTATTATAGCAACAATAAACTATTCGCTGTCGCGGGCCGGATTGAAGACACTGGCGGGCCGTAGTTTGGATACCCCTGGTCGTAAAATAACAGCAGGTTACGTAAAAACTTTTTCGTCTTTCGGTTAGCAATCTTTGTTTTCATTTTAATTATACCTTTGTAATCTTTAAGAACTTCAAATGTTTTCAATCTTTTATCATGTTCGGAAATTTTTTTTTTCTTGCATTAATTTAATGATCACATTTTCAGCTTTAATGAATCCGGGAGAATCTAATTCGCCAAATTTTAAAAAAATTTTTTGTTCTTCTTCTTCATTCGCGCAATAGCCCCTTGGTGGGTCACGGCCGTCTTCTTGTCTTCTTCTTACGGGAAAGGATTGTCAGCCCTAAACCCAACGCTCTACAGTCATGTTAGACCTGGGGGGAAGGGGGACCTGATGTCCGAGTGGCTAGCGCTCGGCGCCACAGATTTTGGGTTCGAATCCCGGCGGTGCCATGGATGTTGTATCTAGGGGTTCGGAATCCACTTTAAGCCGTAGTTCCCGTCTCGTATGACTGTAAGAGCATCACGGAGCCCAGTCAGACTTCTCACCCACATCATTTCCAAACTGTATAGGGGCAACTCAGCTCTGGGCACCGTGATGTGGTGTGGTGTAGTTGCAATAGTAGTTGTATTAGACGGGGATCTAAGGTTTAAAGTGGATTCTGAATCACTGCAAACATCTATGACAACGCCGGGATTCGAACCTGAAACCTGTGGCCCTGAGCGCCAGAGAATTTCTTTGTTACTAAACAGTTATGCTTGAAGCTCAAAATCCAAGATTAAGATTGATTATTTGTTCATACTTCGAGAAATATTTATAGAACGAATCTTTTCTTAAATTTGTTCAATACTATTCAACAGATTCTGAGTTTTCATTCTTTATTTTCGAATTTCTTCGTTGTTTGTATCCTGTACATTTGTAATTTTCAACCACGAGGGTCCCTACCACTATCTTTTCCCTTAAACATTTGCTTTGCAGCTTTAAAAGGTAAATCTGATGAAGTTTTATTACCAGTTATTGACCCCGATTAGAAATTGAACTTAGTTTCTTATTTTTTTAATTCTGATTTTCAAAAATATAATCCAATTGTCCTCTTTGACAATCCAGGTAAGAACTATTATGGAATCACTCAAGTAATAATTTTTTTTTTTTTTATCATAATCCAAAAATTTAATAACAGTTTTCGCTAATCTTGCACCAGTTAATGCTACTAAAAGTTCCATACTGAAAATCTGTAGCTCCTTTTGACGGTAAAAAACGAGATGTAGATGCCAAAAGAAACATTTCATTTTCTAGATCAACTCTTAAATGTACAGCAGCAGCATAAGCATCTTTACTGCGATCACAAAATGTGCGCAATGAGTAACTTTTCAAACAATTTTTGGGAATTTTATTCATATAGGAATATTAATTTGATCCAATGCTTTGAGTTCGAAGCCATGAAATAATTTTTTCATCAAAACTAAAATAAAATTTATGACGAAACTCGTGAAATTTCTTCATTCCATTTCAGACTAAGTTTCCAACAACATAAGTTTAGGTGAATCGAATCTCATTGTATCAAATATTTTATGCGCTGTAGCACAAAACAGTGCATTTCATTAACGTTTCCTATGTCTACCTCTTCCAACACACTTCATATTGATACTTAAAACGAAATAGTTATTTGAATAATTTAAGTCTAAGACATCTATTGTTTTCTCTTAATTATCTATCTAACTCTCGAATTCTGAAACTTACTTTCTTTTCTAACCTCTTTTTTATAAAAAGAGCAAAGTGTACGATTTCTAATTTATATAAAAGCCAATGAATATGAGTTGTTTATTTATTTCACATATGATAAGGTGAAATTTTCCGAGAAGATTTCAGCATTTTTTTTTTCAGTATTATTCAGAAATCTTATTTTTATTTTTTTTATTCAGCATTATTCTGAAACCTTATTTTTATTATTCAGTATTATTCTGAAAACCTTAATTTTTATTATTCAGTATTATTCTGAAACCTTATTTTTATTATTCAGTATTATTATGAAACCTTATTTCTATTATTCAGAAACCTTATTTGTATTATTTGGTATTATTCAGAAACCTTCGAGTGGCTTGGGATTATTTGTATTATTCAGCATTATTCAGAAACCTTCGAGTGGCTTGGGATTATTTGTATTATTCAGTATTATTTAGAAACCTTATTTCTATTATTCAGAAACCTTATTTGTATTATTTGGTATTATTCAGAAACCTTCGAGTGGCTTGGGATTATTTGTATTATTCAGTATTATTCAGAAACCTTATTTGTATTATTCGGTATTATTCAGAAACCTTACTTGTATTATTCGGTATTATTCATAAACCTTAGAGTGGTCTGGGATTCTATTGTAAATTATGCTATTTGATTTTCATTTATACTTCCGTGCTGCAAAAATACTTTTCAGGTATACTATTCTGAAATATTTATTTAAATATACTTTTTTTTTTTTTGAAATTTTTTCTAAGTCAATTTCTCTTTCATAAGCTATCTGTATATCTTATTAACTTTCCTCTTACAAATAATAAAAAAAATAGTAAACTGTTCCTTTTCATACTTATCAGATTTAAAAAATCCTTTGTTATGCAAAAGCTCCATGAAAAATAACAATTCGAAGAATACGCAGACAGCTTGGTCTTGGATGCCTTAAGGCAAGCGCTGCACAGACGTTACTCACTTTGCATTACCCAGGGGGCGCGTGTAACTTGAAGATACGGACGCGGAGTAACAATGCCCCCGCAACGCTCTACGATCCGGACCGGGACCTACGGTTTAAAGTGGATCCCGAACCACTACAAATACCTATGGCACCGCCGGGACTCGAACCCGAAACCTGTGGTACCGAGCGCCAGAGCGCTAGCCGCTCGGCCATTCAGGCCCTATTTTTTTTTTTTTAACTAAAAACGTTAAAATCCAGGATGTTTTTCTCGTGCTTTATTTCGATAAACAAAAACAATATACTTTATTTTTGGATAAACACCGGTACGTCACTGAAATTTGATTTCAAAATTGTTGTAAAAAAAAAAACGAACATTTTGTCGGAAAAGAAAAGGAGAGAAAAAAAAAAAAAGATGAGAGAATACAAAATACCCTGCTAGAAATAACCAAATAAACAATAAAGAATAGAGAGTCATTTCTGTTGTGTTTGATGAGTCATAATTAGTTCTTAATTATCGATGAAAATACAAATACAATTCGAAGAATTCTCATTATTTTTTAAACTAAAAACGTTAAATTCCTGAATGTTTTTCTCGTGCTTTACTTCAATAAATACCAAAATTATCTTTTATTTATGTAATCGACTTGTACATCAGAAGGTATGGATCTCTGATGGCTGAGCGATGATAGAATTCTCCAACACAGCAAATCTGTTACGATCAGATCAGTGTAGAAATCGGAGATGAATTCTTTCATAAAAACGACAACGTCAAGCCTCGTCTTTCTTGTCTGGTGTCCTATTTCTATCTCGACGGAAAAGTCTTTCGAATGAATTGCCCAGCGTTTCTCCCAGATATGAACTAATAGAACATGTTTGGGACATTATAGAAGAGAAGGCAAAATATCACTTATCAACCCTCGGATGCAGTTCAGAAAATAGAATATTATCTTTTATTAATGCATGAGGACCTGTAAAAGAGTCCGTTCTTGATAAACTCATTCCTTCTTGATTCATTTCTTGAATAGATTCCTTCTTGATTCATCTCTTGAATAGATTCCTTCTTGATTCATCTCTTGAATAGATTCTTTGATTCATTGATTCATCTCTTGAATAGATTCCTTCTTGATTCATTTCTTGAATAGATTCCTTCTTGATTCATTTCTTGAATAGATTCCTTCTTGATTCATTTCTTGATAAACTCATTCTTGATTCATTTCTTGATAAACTCATTCTCATTTCTTGATTTATTCTTGATTTAGATTTGGTATAATACCCCAATTCCTTGATAAACTCATTGATTCCTTGTTGTCATAGAGTTGCCTGTTGGCCCAGTGGCTAGCGCTCTGGCGCTCGGTACCACAGGTTTCGGGTTCGAGTACCGGCGGTGCCATGGGTGTTTGTGAGTGGTTCGGAATTCACTTTAAACTGTAGGTCCCGGTCTGTTTAGCATAAGATGACCGTAGAACGACAAACCAAACCAAATCTTGTTATAGATGTGAACGATATTGCTTTCAGTCAGGGGTAACCACGCTCCTTATTAAAATTAATTTTTATCCGAGAGATCACATGTGTTTATTCCTTTTTATAATATATAAGAATTGCATATCTTTTAATGAATAAAATTTAATTATTCCTTGTCCCACACGTAGTTTGCTTTTTTCTCGTATCTTAAAACACCCACGAATTATATACTAATCAACAAAATGTTTCTTCATCTGATACATTTATTCAAACTCATAATATTTCTTGATTGTTTTGATCAGTGTACGCTGACAAATTACATTTTGTGTCAATACAGTACAACATTAAAAATTAGAAATTAAAGATGAAATGCTTTTCTTCAGATAAATTTAGTAACAGCAACAACAATAAGAGCAATTATAAAGTTAAAATAAAACTATTATCACTGAAAATAAATTTATCTGAAGAAAAGCAGTTCATCTTTGATTTCTAATTTTTAATGTTGTACTTACTCACTGTATTGACAGAAAATGTAATTGTGAACTGACTGACTGAAATGTAACTGGCTAAAGCAACCAGGGAATATTATGCGTTTGAATAAATGTTTCAAACATTTAGTCAATCTAATCTAATAATTCAAATCCCTTAATAAATGTTAAAAATTAGAAAATAAAGATGAACGGATTTTCTTCAGATAAATTTATTTTCAATAATAATAATAATAATAACTTTATAATTGCTCTTCTTTACTTGTTGCTCTTTATATAATATATATATATTGCCAAATATCCAACCGCACAGTTACAATTGTACATAATTTTTACTATCCAAACTGATTTAAAAGCTTTAAGAAAATTTTTTATGCAGCATAGAACTATTATTAAAATGAAATATTAATATATTAACAAAATTAATTATAAACTTTTGATGCTCACTGTAATAAAATATTACATTCTGCATATTTCAAATACTTTTATTTTTACTTATCGCTTTATTTTGCACCCTATCTTATAATTGCTTGCTTTTTTTTTCTCTTATTGAAATCATACTCACTAATTATGTTATGTCGAAAGAAAACGGGCGGAAGTGAATGAATTGTTTATTTGATCGTTTCCACTTAAACAATCTTTTTATTTATTTATTTAACTTATGTACATCTGCATTTATTTACTTTGGAAACTATCCACATGGCAGAGTTAAGCAAGGTCGCAGAGGAGTGTCTATTGTCTAACACTCGTTATCATTGCTTTTAACCCGTGTGATAAAATAACGCAGCTGAAACAATAGTAGTATCGATTTTCTTTTTTTAATTAGTCATCACGGCGTCTGTGTTAGTGTCTTTCTTTCCTCATTACATACAGAGATTTACTTGAATTCCAAATGTCTGTATCTATTCGTACGGACTGTTTTGGTGAAATACAAGAAAATGACGGTACAAGTAAAACAGTCACTCGCTTTACAATGTCGAATGAAAGCATTGAAGTACAAATTATTGATTATGGAGCTTGTATTACATCGCTTAAAGTTCCCGACAAATCAGGAAAGATGGATGATATAGTTATGGGATTTGACACAATTGAAGGTATTTTTTTTTTTATTATAAATGTTGAAGCAAATGTAAAAATATCTTTAAGTAATTTTACTGTATTTAAGAGACATCATATGATGCATTGGTTTAATGAAAATTTTAATTTTAAATTCAACTTAAACATATTTAATAAACATTTTCATATTAAAATTTTAATTCTTAAAAGTGTGTTATTAAAGAAGATTATAGTTTCAAACAAAATAATCATATAAAAAAAATCGAAATTTATTTGTTATGCAATCTGATTTATAACTTGTTGATAACGCACATAGCTAGCTTACGTGAGAGCATAAATATGGATTCACTTGTCAGTGAATTCATGTTTATGAATTTATCCAGCATTTATTTTTTTTATCCACTGAAATTATTAATTGGTACTTGGTGAGACAGGTTTCGGTTTCGAGTCCCGGTGGTGACACATATGTTTGTAGTGTATCAGAATCCACTTTAAACCGTAAGTCCCGGTCTAATATGATTGTTGGGCTGTGGGCTGACAACCCTACACCGTAAAAAAGAAAACATCTCTCGTCTCGTAATCTGCCAGTAGGCAGACGGTCATTTGCCCACAAAGGGGCTGCTGCGCCGGTGATGATGAATTTATCAGCATGTGAGCAACTCGTCAGTCATGTTGTCTAGAAGGAATTTTCCACGCTTTCTTCTATACTAATATAGAAGAAACACACACGTTAATGCGGTGTAGTTAATTCTGAAAATTCTTCCATCATCATCGGCGCAACAGCCCCATGGTGGACCAAGGCCGTCTGTTCGCTTGCAGATGTCTAGACAGTAGATGTTTTCATTTTACCGGGTAAGGTTGTCAGCCCCTACGCCCAACAGTCATACTAGACCAGGACCTACGATTTAAAGTGGATTCCGAACCACTATAAACATTCATGGGCACCGCAGGGGACTCGAACCCAAAACCTGAGACACCAAGTGCCAGAGTGCTAGTCACTCGGTCATCGAGCCCCAAACGTTATTCCGGAAGGAGATAAGTCCCTTTAACTCCGTTAGTATAATTTTCTAGATATACTAGTACAGAAGTGAAATATAAGGCCCCTAGTATTTAAATATATATATTTTAACATTAAAAACATATTTCTGCAATATATATATATGTATATATATATATTTATTTATTGCAGAAATGTGTTTTTAATGTTAAAATATTCTAACTAGTTTAATTTTATTTATTTTCAGAATACGTTAATCACCCATATTACTTCGGATGCACAGTTGGAAGATTTGCCAACAGAATTGCAAAAGGCGAATTTGTGTTAGACGACGAAAAGCATTCGTTAGCCATCAACAACGGCCCGAACCATTTACATGGAGGACTAAAAGGATTTGACAAAGTAAAGGAAATCCTTGATGATCAAATTTAATAATTTTGTTTTTAGGTTCATCAGGTTTTTTTTAATTAATATTTTTTTAAAATATGCAATTAGAAAACAGGCCTATATTTGTAATGACATAAAAGTTGATTCTCCTGTGATAAAGCAATGCCCTCTTTATGTGTATTTTTTACCAAATTTTCGCATGAAAAAAATATTAAAAAATAAACCCCAATGAAAAATATAGAGTGGCACAAAAACGGGAAAATTTCAATCTCCAATATATAAATGTACCAATTTATCCCCACTAACATAATCTTCTCGTTCTTCATCGGCGCAACAGCCCTAGGGTGGGCTAAAGCCGTCTGCTTACTGGCAGATTTCGACGTAGGGAGATTTTCTTTTAACGGAGTAAGGTTGTCAGCCCGTCGCCCAATGCTCTACAGTCATATTAAATCAGAACCTACAACTTAAAGTGGATTACGAACCACTACAACATATCCATGGCACCACCAGGACTCGAGTTCAAAGCCTGTGGCATCCATCGCCAGAGCGCTAGTCGCTCGCCCATCAGGACCCCAATAACATATCAGAAATACAAAATGAAAGCATAATGCACTGGTTTTAAAAATTAAAGAAAAATCAGAAAATTATAATTACATGACCAAAAATAAGAAAATTTTCATAAAAATTAATCAGTGTGTGTAAAATGCAATGCTTCATCAGAATGTAATATGCAAATTAGTGAATCTTTGGACATGGGGTCATGTGTGTGTAGTTTCTGCAAATAGATACTGTATAATGAAATTCTGAGATAGCCATGTTTTAGATATGATACCATTTAGTAGAGAGCCATGTTTTAGATATGATACCATTTTCAGTAGAGAGCCATGTTTTAGATATGATACCATTCAGTAGAGCCATGTTTTAGATATGATACCATTTAGTAGAGAGCCATGTTTTAGATATGATACCATTAAGTAGAGAGCCAGTAGAGAGCCATGTTTTAGATATGATACCATTTAGTACCATTCAGAGAGCCATGTTTTAGATATGATACCATTTAGTAGAGAGCCATGTTTTAGATATGATACCATTTCAGTAGAGTGAGCCATGTTTTAGATATACCATTTGGTAGAGAGCCATGTTTTAGATATGATACCATTTAGTAGAGAGCCATGTTTTAGATATGATTCCATTTAGTAGAGAGCCATGTTTTAGATATGATTCCATTTAGTAGAGAGCCATGTTTTAGATAGATACCATTTAGTAGAGAACCATGTTTTAGATATGATATCATTTATTAATTACAAAGCGAGTCATTGAGTGAATATAAGTGAGCTATTGAGTGAATATAGTATGAACGAGCCAAAGTCACTCTAAGGTAGCAAGATTATTGAATTTGAGCCTTTCAATAATTAATAGATTGCGGAAGGCTAAGGGTTTCTAAGAACAAAATTAGTTTCCAGAAGTACAGCCAAAGATGATATAGAGCTAAAAGTATACAGCAAACCTGTACTTTTTACTGATAAACCTATATTTTGTTTGCAAAGGGACTGAAGAAATTTGTTGGCAGGAACTGGGTCCCAGTATATTATGAAACAAAACTATTTAGTGGATCTAATATATGTGAGTGATCTGACTGTCGGTACCACAGGTTTCGAGCTCGAGTTCTGGCGATGCCATGGATGTTTGTAGTGGTTCGGAATCCACTTTAAACCATAGGTCCCTGTCTAATAGGATGTAGAACGTTAGGAGTAGGATTAACAGCATCCCATGTTTCGGAATCTGCCAGTAAGCAGACGACCTTGGCCCACCATGTAGCTATTGCGCCAATAAAAAAGTGTTATTAATTGTAAACAATTTTTGAAATAAATTTTGTTAAATTAAATTTTACATTCTGATTGGATATATTGTTAAAATATTTGAAAATTGATATAACTTTTTTTATCTTTTAATTACATACGTCATTATTTTAGATTTTTTTTTTTAGGTTATTTGGGATGCAACTGTGGAAGGTAATAAAGTAATATTATTTTACACGAGTCCTTCCATGGAGGAGAATTACCCGGGAGAACTGAAATGCTATGTCATATACGAATTAACAGAAGGGAATGAAATTATCATTGATTATGAAGCCACGACAACAGAAAAAACACCAATAAGTTTGACAAACCATTCATATTTTAATCTTGCCGGACATGTAGTACAATTTCATGCACATAGCGAATAATATTTATATATATAATTCTCCTGTACATGTGTTTATCACTACTACTACTAGTACACCACACCATATCACTGTGCCTAGATCTGAGTTGCCATTATACAGTTTGGGAATGATGTGGGTGAAAAGAAGTCTGATTGGGATCTGTGACGCTCTACGGTCATATGAAACCAGGACCTACGGCTTAAAGTGGATTCGAACCACTACAAACATCCATGGCACTGCCGGGATTCGAACCCGATACCTGTGGTACCGTGCCAGAACACTAAGCCACTAGGCCATCAAGCCCCTGTGTTTATCACTGAACTCCTCCCTAAATGGCTGGACCGATTTTGATGAAATTTTTGTGTGTTTGAGTGGGTCTCTTGGTAGTTTAGATTCACAATTGGACCCTGTAGGTAAAGCTTGCAATCGAGTTCTAGGTTTTTTTTTTTTTTTTTTTCACATATCACCCTCATACCCTCTCCACAATATTTGAACCTTAACTATCAATTATATGTTGAGCGTTCTCGTAATGGCAAGTTTTTTTTTTTCATAAAATCGCATTAAGATAAAAACAAAAAAAATTATTGATTTTGTCGGACCATTTTTGAGAAAAAGTATAAGAGCAGGTAAGGTTTCTTTACATCTGACTGTGAGTATTTAGGTAAGTTGTTCTGCATACGCCATCAACGGTTCTCGGCCAAAAAAGTATATATTTTTTGCACTATGAAAATAGAAATAATTAAAAGTAATTTGACATATTTGAAGTTACGTCAATAAAATAAAAGTAACTGTATACAAATTTGTAAACAAGCTTAGTAATATTTTTCAATAAAGTTGATATTTATGCAGTTGAAGGAGAAATGCTAAAAATTGTAAGGATTTATAACGGATATTAGTAACATTTAGTGATTCTATAAAAAAAAAAAAAAGTAAGGAAAACGGAACTATACCATGAGTTGTTCCATCGTGACTGGTGATTGACCACGAACTGAGAAATATCTACTCCAATGACAAGTGAAGGAAGCTGACCCCATCCCCTCCCTCTTGATGGATTGTCACAAAAGGAGGTTTTTTTTCTTGTGAAAAAGGGTAGAGTTCTGCGACGAGTCAACCAGAAATGTTTTCTTTTTTTCTCTGAAATGATTGAATAAGTCGGAGATTCTATCTGCTTCCAAAGTGAACCCCTTGTTGTTTCGTGTATCAGGCCGTGTGATAATTAAGGTCTGCCGCAGACCAGGCAATTAGATTCGGCGTAGATTCGAGAACTCTGAAAATCACCGACCTTGGCTGTACTTGTGATTTAACTAAGACGACTGTACTTGTGATTTAATCGTGCACTTGTGATAAAATTTTATTTAAATTTTTTTCTTTTATATATAACCAAGAGTGCATTACTTGCATATATATATTGTAAATAGAAATTAAAGTGTTCCAATGAACCTGATAGTGGTCCTCTTCATGAAGCCATTATAGGTCTAATATAGGCTATGTCAAAGCATGTGAATATTATGAATCCTTTTCAAATATCTTTCATTGCTTTGTTTGAACTATTACATATATCTTTAAACCTTGCTTATTCTAATAGTTTAAACTATTTTTCAAAAGGGATCTGGACCAATCTATGACCAAATAATTTCCCTGAATGCTGATTACTATACTCCTGTAGATGTAACACTTATTCCGATAGGTAAGTTAAAAAAAAAAAAAAGTAATATAAAAAAAAAATTTAAGTCAATTCCTTCTTTTTTCACTCTATTGCAGAAAGTCCTTTATAAATAATTATCATTCATTTTTTTAAGTTTATCTGGAGCCATCTATTGGTAGATATATGCAACTTAAATCTAAAAAAAAAAAAAACTCAAATTAATTAATTAAATGTAATTACTGAATTAATATTTGAAAAAACTGTATTAACGTCCAGTGTCATCCACTACAAGTTTAAAAAAAATGTATTTGAACTCGAGTGGATAAATAAAAAGTATCTAATTAACGATTGAAAATTTGAACAAGATATATATAGGGAAAGTGTGAGCTAATAGAAGGAATTGAAAAATGTAAATTCTAAATATAAAAATTATTTCTTTTTGTGGTTACATTTTTGAAAATTTGCTAGAACTGAAAATTACAAATATTTCAGGTAACATTGCTCCAGTAACATCGACACATTTCGATCTGCGAGAACCGAAACGTTTGGAAACGCTATTTGAAATAAATCCTGATGGCTTCGACCATAATTTCTGTATTAACGGTGAGCTAGGAATTGATAGAAAAGTAGCAAGGTAAGTAAATTGTGTTTCTTCAATATTTTTTTTAATTAATACGCTTTTATTAGTTTCACCTGTATGTTTATTTGTTTGTAACTGACTCTTTGGGCTCGATTTTGCCCTACTTTTTAAACGATCAGATTTAATTTAAACGTTGTAGACTTATGAAGGACCGACGACACTAAAATAGTTTAATAAGTTTATTATCTCATCATGATTAGGATCGCCAGGATTAGAGATTTTATTTTAACTTATGAAGATCAATTTAACCCATGTAGAATGAAAGTACCTAAGATATTCAAACCTACGTGGGACAGTATCACAACGGATAACGCGCCTGATTACGGATCAGGAGATTCCCTGTTCGAATCCTGGCTGGCTCAACATATTCGTATTTAGTCTTTGTTTTAATCCTACACATGATTACAAATTCGCCCTGTTTTTCCGAAATGAGGATATCAGACATGCTCTTTCCCTCCCAAGTTTTAAACAATTTGTTTATAAAATTACACAAATTTTATAAACTCCATTCCAAATATTAATAATTCTGCTTTGAATGGTGTAAACAACTATATTTACATTTCTTATTTCAAAAATCAAAAAGATCTCGCGCTGTCCTGAATACTATTCATTAACGTTCCGATATCCTCCTTACCGAATTACCATACAGTTTCTCAGCTGAGTTACAATTTCCCCTCCAATCGTTTTTATTTGTTTCTAATGTTTATTTTTTTTTTATTACCTTCTTAAAAATTATAATAATAAAAAAAATTATATATGCGTACATTTAATACATTAATTATATATAGTACACTTTTTTCTATCTAATCAATGGGTTTAAAGCATAAGAAACTTCTCTCATTCACAAAGCAGGAGATAGAGGTTGCTATGCAACCAAGGTTTTCTGTCAATCTGGCAAATCGTCACCGTCAATAAACCGTAACATGAATTACTTAGAAAATGTACAGAAAATCAATGGAAATAAATTATTTACGATTCTGCTAAATGCAGATTCAGCTTCCCTCACTTCTCATTGCAGTAAATATTTTCTAAATGGTCTATCACCAATCACGATGCAGCGACTCATGGTGTAATCCATATTCCATCTATAATTGTTTCGCCATGTGAAGGTCGCACAGGCAATCGCTAATTTCGTGAGGTCTCATGATCCATGACACTGTATATCTGCTATCAGATTTCAATGACAGGTTGTTCTCACTAGTACAAAACACTAATTGCATGTAATATAACTATCCACAATGCTGCTTATCTGCTGCCAACTTTGAGTGATAGGTTGTTATTATGTACTTGTTAAAGAATATAGATTCCTTTCTCCTAGGAAAGAAATGTCATAACTCTTTTCATGGGAAAAATATCTAAGTACCTATACTTCATTTTTAGGGTGCAAATGCACCATCCAGAAAGTGGCAGATGTATGGAAGTTCACAGTACACAGCCAGGAGTCCAGTTCTATACAGCCAATTTTTTACCCGAACATGACACTCTATGTGGTAAAGAAGGAAAATATTACAAAAAGCATGGCGCTTTTTGTCTTGAAACACAAAATTATCCAGATGCTGTAAATCAGGTAAGACTGATTTCTAATCTATTACCCATAAACTATACGGGTATTGTTTGTACTAAAAATTAAAAAATAATTGTTAACATAAGAATAAAATGACTGACGAGAAAATGAATGTCACTGTTCTAAAAGCGTGGGGTGCTTTGTATGGCATTTTTAAACTAACTCTGCATTTCGGAATGAAACTAGTGAAAAATTATAATGATTGATATCGAGCACCCTACGCTTTTAGAACAGTGACATTCATTTTCTGGTCAGTCATTTTATTCTTATGTTAACAATTATTTTTTAATTTTTAGTTTGATGAAGTCTAAAAGCACGTTTTTTTAGTGTTTTTAAACTATAATTTATTTATAAAATGTAGTGGTTATTTATAAAATGATTGTGCAGCTGGATCTTGGTGTGGTTAGGATTGAGGCACAAGTTTAAGAACACACAACTTTATTTTCACAGCACTTAAACAACATCAACACCACAATTTAAAAAAATATACAATATTTAACTCATTTAAAACATCCAATTATACATTCGTGGAAAGATTCCACTTCTAAGCTAAGAATAAAGTTGCTCAAGTACAAGCTGAATAGCGAAATATACTTCCTCTCTGGTGAGAGTCTCGATGCCTACCGATGATTTCTTCTGAACGCCGAAAAGGGGTGCTCTTGCAGTGCGTAGGTGAAACCTTGGTTGCAAAAATAGTTTGGGATTCTATAATTTTTTTATTTAATTTTCAGTTTTGAAAGATATAGGGTAAACATAATTTATTGACGAATATGATTTATTGATACTTTTCCTTTCTTTCGTTTTTGTTCTCACATTAATTTCTATATTTTATGAGTAACCTTTATACAGGCCAAGTCGATTAATTTTTTTTTTTTTCTTTTTATGCTATTTCAATATCAAGATAAGCTAGTTTTGATGTGAAATAAGGAAAATAATATTAGTGTCAGTAATTTCACTACTGAATCTCAATATTTTTATTACATAAATTATTATTATGATATTGTCATTGTATAAGGTCCAAGTAGTTGTCAAAAAAAAACAAATACAACTGAGATTCGTAAGATGAGGCAAACATTCCCTTTCCGAAATCCTGATATTACAATTGAATTTAGTTGGAACAATTGAAACTTAATTTTTCTTAAATATTTAGTAGTTATGATGGGATAGATTCTTGGAAAACCCTGTTTTAGATGGTTACAACAACAGTCTTCTGATAAAAAGGACTAATTAACAGAAAAATAAATGAGTAATAAACTTTCTTAATGGAAGACTGAAAGAAATCGGCGCTTCCAGGGACGTTTTTGCTGATGATAAAAGAAGAAATTTCAAACAAGCAAAATTTGTTGAGTTAAAACATTAGCTACATATATGTCTAAAATCCAAATAATATACGTATATATCTAAAATACATTGACAATTAGAAATTCATAAAAATCCTATGTAAAAATCCATATAAAAAGAAAATAGGCTACAACTTACTTGTTTTATACACAAAGAAACTGTATTTTAAAATTAAAATTAAATAAAATGATGAATTAAAAATGTATCTAGAAGACTAATGCTACTGGAAGGGCGACCTGGGCTCATATTATTTCACCTATAATGCTGAATACACAGCAAAAAATGTCCCACATTTCTGTGATTATAGCCAGGAACTAAAACCGAACATTTTAGAAAATATAACTCTATAACCAATCAAATGACACAACAGTCTTCTGCATGGTTAGCTTCTGTATGCAATACCCTGGCACCTGAAAAGCTTGGCACCAAATTTTATATTTATTTTTATGCATAAAAATTTTTTTTTTTAACGTAAATGTGAAGTTGGCACTGGATTTCCATAATTTGGCTATTTTTCTTATATTTAGACCTGTAATTTTTCATTTTTGAAAAACAAAAATTCAAAGTTTTCTTTGGCTCTCCCAGTTTTCAGATTGAGTGGCCACCCTGAAAACAAATGTTTTCTTTCTATTTAAAATATAGAACAAAAAGTTTTTTTTTTTTTTTTTTAAATGTATATCACTAATAGTATCTTAGACTCACACTCAATAGAAAAAATATTACAATGCAATTATCAATTACATTAAAATAAATAATGTAGACTTATTTAAAAAGTCAGAAGTTTTTTACTACAGTCTGTTGTAGAAATTTTAGTTTGCCACTGTCTTAATAATAAACTTTTTTTACTGATTGCAAAATAAAAATCTGAATCAGAGGAAAGTCTTGTTTAAAAGCTTGCATTTATACATCGTGATGGAGCTTTAATGTTAAATTACCAAGAAAATTAAAGGGATTCAAAATAAAAATCCCAAATATATTTAAAATTTGTGTTTTAGTTACAATTTTACCAAAAGAAAAGACGTTTTATATTATCTATAAATAAATATGTCTTGAAGCTTTAATTATATGTGATATTTAATTTTGCTTTACAAGTTCTTTTCAATCAATTTTTATAAAACTGAGAAGTGACTTATCTACATTTTTACTCAAATCATTTGCACCACAAACATATTTTTTTTTAATTGATTTAAAAATGAGTATTATTCATTAAGCATGTACAGCATTTATGAATTTAATGATAATGTCTGAATAAATCAAATTCATACATGCATTAATACCCTAAATAAAAGCAAAAATTGTTAGTTTTTCCCTGCTACTAATTTGTAAATGTATTTTAATTAATACATTCACTTTATATTTTTTTTTCTTTTAGGCTAATTTCCCAAATGCCTTTTTAAGTCCTGACGAAGTTTACAATCACACGACAAGATTGTCATTTTTGCTGAAATGAATGTCTGTAAAAAGAATACAACAATAATCTAAATTCACTTTTACAAAAAATAATCTCAGAAATAAATTTCAAATGCATAAAAATTTTATTCACTGTTCTCAACACAGTGGAAGACACTTTTAAAAACACAAAACAAGCTTTACACAGGTATTTATATACACATCCAGAAGACTAAAAAAAAAAAAAAAAAAAGCAAAAATTTTCATAATACTTATATAAAGAGATAATGTCTATGCCTTTGGTAATATTACAGTAAATAAAGACAATTGGATACATTCCTTGATAGTTTGAATTTTTGATATGTAGAGAATAGGAAAAAGGAAATACTGAAAATATATATATGTATATTCTGGAATGAACACTTTGCTAACTGGGCTTATAAATGAATATAAATGGAAGAATATTACATTCAAATAACAGATTTAAAGTGGAAGCTCAATAAACAGATAAAGCTCTTCAACAGATGGATTAATTAAATAACAAGACTTTTAAACATTACTCTATATAACAAACTCCATATTATAAGATCAAATTAATTATCTAAGGTAATATGCACATATATTTTTATCAATCATTCTATTAAAAAAAAACACTCTGATTCAAAAGAAGAGTGCATTATAAAAATAAGAAAACAAAATATCCAATATTTTTTAATTCTTTCAGATACAAAATAAAAAAATAATTTCTTACACATATTTAAGAAATGTTAGGTATTTAATTTTTAAAATATTTCTTTATAGTTGATATTGAAAAAGCAAAATACAGTTTAAATTAAATTAATTTTCTAGTATTAATTAAATTTAAGAATTTATTAAGTCTTTTTTCAATATTTTAAAAAATACCAAGTTGTTTGTTTAATTTTTAAGCAAATAAATTAATTAATAATGAAGTAAAATACTTTATTATAAAAATACATAATATTTTATAATAGAAGTTCAAAATATTTTTAAATTTTTATTTTTATTTAATGACAACTAAAGAGTATGAAAAAAAGCTATTATCCATTTCACATGAAAAAATATTTTGGCAGTATGCATTAGAAATTATATATTTTTTTATTTATGTAAAATTATTCTTACAAATGTTTTTGCCTTTGAAGACATCTTTAATAAAACATTATGATATGTTTAAAAAAAATCCAAATAAAATGAGGAGTGTTTTCTCTATGTTCATATGTACATTAACAGTTATTTACTGTTAATTAATACTTAAAAATCGAACATTAATTAAGTTTATAATAATAATATAATTAAAAAAAAATACTGTTTAAAATCACTCAAGTAACTGCTGATAATACAAAATTATTAAAAATGAAAAAAAAAGTGCACTTCAAATATTATAAGAAAATTTAAAAAATATATAATAGTATAAAATAATGTGCAAAATCTTTAATTCTCATAACTGTGTGAAATTTAAAAAAAAATGTTTGTCTATGTTAACACTATAATAAAATAATTTTTCTGCATTTTTGCGAAATTTCAACATTATTCATAACACTTCTAAATGTTAAATTAGCACCAAAATTTCACTAATTTTACACCTCTCAAATACAAACAAATTTTGATTTTTAAAACTACAATGATACAAAATTAAACCAAAGTTTTATGAATACTAATGTGATTAAAATACAACAATTTTCCTACAATTAGAATGGGAAAAAAAAATTTTTTTAACAGTTTATGAATAGTATAAGTTTAATTTTACTAAAATATTTGTAAGTGATTAATTGAAATAGTATGTTATGACAAAGGAAAATATGCAAATTAAATGGAATGTTTTTGTTGGTGAGAAAATTAAGAAATACATGAAGATTCATTTTCAAGATATGAAATTACATGGGCCATCTTTTACAATCTAAGAAGTGATTGCAAAAAATTCAAAACTAATACATAAAAAGACATTCAGAACAGTTACAACCATGTAATTGAATAAAATTAGAAGCTTTGATAAACTCACTTACTCATCAAGAAACACTCACTCTACAATTTCTTCACACTATAACTAATTATTTGGCTTGTCTTGACTATTTATTTTCTGTTCAACCAGGCTCAGAAGTTTGTTTGAATACTGTTCAAGCAGAGCCATTGTGTTCATCCCTTCTGGGTGGGACATGCTATGGGAAGGCAATCTCTGTAACATGGGATCATTTAGGTTGCCATTCGAAAGCGGATTACTCAGTCCTGGAAGCCTTCTGGAATCGAAATGTTCACTTGAGCTTAACCATGGTTGTGAGGGAGGAACAGCTGGGCGGAGTATTTGCTGTGCTTGCCAAACACCTTGAGCAAGTGTGTTAGTCATAGCAGATTTTTCTTCAACTGGAAGATCTGTGCTTAGTGTTAACTACAATAAGAAAAATAAGTATATACATGTTAAAAACTTTTTATCAATAACTGCTTAGTTTTAGTTAAATAATAATTTCTAAAATCTTTTATTTGCATAAAAGAATTACAATAATGTTTTGGAATTATATGATACATAATTTTAAATTAGATAATATATAATTTATAGGAATATTTTGTTTTCTTGTTGCGAAATACGATTTTGCTTTGAAAATGCATCGAATGTACATAACAAAGGGAATGTATAAAAGTATACACAAATTGATCTTGCCAGCAAATATAATAATATTGATTTTGAAAACACTCAATAAATGAGTAATGATTAGCAGGATATGAAATATTTATATATATGAAAAATCCTTTTAAGTTTCTCTGGCGTTTAGCAAAGTAAAACTTATTTTCAAAATACTAAAGACTTCATATTCTAAATTGTTTTTTAAAAAAACTATCAATCAATGAAAAATCAAGTTCAGTATACTATTTTCTTTTATAAAACACTGAGAAATACTTTCTCCTCAAAAGGCACCATTAACATATATTCTGTACATTAAATTGCACACAGTTAATTACAACACAAGATGTTTTTTTTTTTTTTTTATATAAAATTAGTTAATGAACTCTTTGTCAGAAGTTTTTCATCGACTAATTTTTTATGCATATAAGAAGTTGTGTGTGTGGGGGGTATAAGTAGCAAATGCACATCACTACCATCCAGTCATATTGACCATTAACACTATTACAAATTTACATTTGCAACTGGTTATAATTAATAATATGAAATAATACACATTTTTTTTTAATTATGGAAGAGATGATTAAGACCTATCTTAATTACTACAAAATGCATTTAATATAAGAAAAAAATACAAGTTCTTCAATACATAATATTCTACAGCATCTTAAAAAGTGCAAATAAGCACATTATAAGTGAAAAATACTCTTCATAAAAATTTATAATAAAAGCCTTCCTAATATTAGATTTACCCATTCAACTATATATTTATTCAATAAATAAAAATCTCACTTTTTTTTTTATAACAAAAAGAAAAAATATAGTGACAATATATTTATTTGTAGAGATCATTAATGGCCATTTCTTAATTATTATAGAGCATAAAATTTTTAATTTCCCTTGAAAGCTACAGCTATTTTAATTGTCAACATTGGAAATATTTTTAATTTCACAGAGTTAGAAAAATAATAGGCCCAGATATATATTTCTTGAATGTCCAAAGATTTATTTAATTTTTTTTCTGCAGCCTTTATTAGTTAGGATGTCTAAACTGAGATAAAAAAAAACGTAACTAAGAATATAAAACCACCAGATTTTTATTTTTAAAAAATTTAAATATATAAAAGTAGTATGCTCTTTGATTTGAAGATTCTAAATTAACAGAAATAAAGTTTCAGTAATAAATAAAAAGTTTAAAAAAGTTAAAAGCTTAAATTTGAGCATCAAATTATCATTGAATAAAATATATACTAGTGTAATTTTTAGTTTATACACTACAGTTAATTTAAAAACTAAGCAAAGAAAAGAATAGGAAACTTAATCAACTTACTCGTTGGTATACTTGCGTAGCAAATGAGGTAATTCTAGCTAAATTATCAGCAATATTGTCACAAAGATCTGGAGTCACTGAGAAGAAAAAAAGTATTTCAACAAACTAAAGATGTAACCATGTACATAATTAAATATTTTGAAAAAGTTAAAAAAAAATTTCTATAATATGGGATATATATATATATATATTCTCTCTCATTATATACATATATAAATAAAACTCTTAAAACTTAAAATTGTTTAAAATTAACTAATCAAATTGTTGCTATAAGAATATTCATAAGAATATTCATAAAAAAACAACCATTATTCAAATTAATTAATAAACCATAAAGAATGATTCAAATATGTAACCCAACTTCCTCATCTAGAGTGACAATTGTTCTTCATAAATTGATATTTTGTATGAATATTGATTTTTGTATATGTTGAAATGACAAATTGACATTTGACCTCAAAATAGCAATTATTTTAATTCCTCTATCAATATCAAATGATATTTTTTTGCCAGAAAATAAAAGAGTAAGGTTTTAAATTTTTCTATTTAATTTATCTTAAATCTTTCGAAAGTAAACAAAAAGTCTAGTGCGCGATTTCATGAGCAGTGGCTTTTTTTCAATTAGTATTTCATTGAAACTAGAGTATCCTTCATGTATTTTGCATGCAATGGAAGCAAGCTTTCACCCCTTAAAATCACCAATTTAGTTTGTAATTGTGTTAGTAATTACTTTTGTTTTAAAACTGAATTACAAACTATCAATATTAAGAGTAAGGTTTGGCCATCTAAATGGCCATTATAATATGTTTAGGCCATCTAAATGAGATGGCATAGCAGGAAAGTTTTTTTTTAAAAATATCTTTTAAGGAGAGAAGGGAATGAATATTTTGAAAATGAAGAAATTATTAAATTCAGCTCAATAACATTATTACACACATATGTTCTAAGTGAATAAAAAAAAAAAAAAAAACCAGTCTGTAATAAAATAAAATACCATCAATGTATCAAAGGAGTAAATGAGTCAAAAAATATTAATCAAACATTAAATTGTTGAACTCAATTTCCCACCAAACATCAAGATTATATACTAATTCTGATTTCAAGAAATATTAAAAGTTTCTTCGACAAAAACAAAAAAGATTTTGAATAATTAAAATAAAATATTTAATATGTAAGTTTAAATGCATGAGATAAATGCATTTAGTACTAAGTAAGTACTTACATGGCACTGAAGATGGATCCCAAGATAAAAATGGAATTTGATCTGAATAATTAAAATCTTTCCTATCTTCTGTACTATGTGAATTTAGGGGAGTGGAATGCATGGCAGATCCTTGATTCAACTTCAAAGGTCGGATGTGGTTCTTGCGAGGTGAATAGGATAAATAACGACTACTTTGCCATGAACTTTTACTTTTAAAAGTTTCATCCATGGAACTATTTTTCAAATCCCATTCACTATGAGATTTTAATCGAAGTTTTTGCAATCCTTCATTTGAGTTCTCAACTGATGCCTTTAAGTTCACAGGATCAACATGCTCACTTAAGCTAGAAAATCTTTGTCGTACACCAACAGGTCGTGGGGATACCATTGGGCGATTACTTTTTATGGGTGTTGATTCTGAGGGAGAGGAATCAGATGAAGAATCTGTAGCAAGAGGAGCAGCTGTTATGGTGGAAGTTTGGTTCTTTGAAGGTAAAGATGGCAAGTTAGATCTTCCAGCTGGACTTGGTGTATTTCTTGGCAAGGACAAGTTAGTATTAAAACCAGAACGATGAGGAGACGTTCTGTCTAAAGCATAAATAGAGGAAGATTTATAAAGACTGCTGGAAGAGTTTGGATTTTTAGTATAAAGAGAACTTGAGCTGTTGCTTCTGGAGACATGTTCTGGCTGTGATGTTTGCCCATTTTTCATGAGGCCTTGTTGAAGATTCACAGATCCATTTAACTTTGGGGATTCTGGTGGTGAAGTATCAATGGAATAAATTTTTGTTTGGCTCCATAATGGTGCAGGAGATTCAGATTCTTTTAAAAAACAAAATAATAACACATCATTAACTAAAAATATGCAAAATCATTGTACATTTAATCATGAAAATAATCTGCTTCACAATATCAATAAGAAATTTTTTTAAAGCATTTAAAAATTCCATTAGATTGAAAACATGTGTTTTTTTTTAATTATGAAATACAATAATGACATCTTGAATAAGGTATTTTTCACCAATGCAAACATAAACAGTTTTTTGACCTATAATACAACAAAAGATAAAAATACATTTTTTAATGAAACAAAATTAAATTCTTGCACGATCTATCTCATCTTTTGGAAATAATTAACCCCGATTTTACTGTATATCATGTTGTTTCAGAAAAAGAAAAAAATCACTTAAAGTAAAATATACTAAAAATTCTAAAATTTACCATTTCAGGTGGTGGTGAAAACAAGCCACTTCTATTTGAATTATTAAAAGACAGATCTGTCATTGAAGCAGCTTTACGGATATCACCTACATTTACAAACAGAGAAAAGAAAACATGAACTAAATTTTATCAATACTTTAAATAATTAAAAAATGAAAATTAAAAATATAAAAATTTACCTGGAGATTTATATCTAGGT
Organism: Caerostris extrusa; assembly: GCA_021605095.1. Lineage (NCBI taxonomy): Eukaryota > Metazoa > Arthropoda > Arachnida > Araneae > Araneidae > Caerostris > Caerostris extrusa. The sequence continues at coordinate 93,023 of BPLR01007962.1, read as the reverse complement.
GATATGAAAATTTCACGATCTGGTGTACTATGCAAGTCTGCAATACTTTTACTGCTACTCAAACCACTTCGGCATCTAACCTAAGTACATATATAAAAATAAGTTACAAACTATGTATACTAAAATTTTTTTTTTATATAAAGTTAAATTTTAGTATTAAAAAATATGATCAATTAAAAAAAAAAAGTACTCAACAATTTATAAGCAATTAAAATTATTACTGACAGAAAGATGACTTTACTTGTAAAAAGCGTGTAAAATGTTATTAATTTTTTTACTTATAGAAAATATCTTTTTTATATAATATATTTTATGCATATGAACATGAATTTTATAATATCTTATATGAACATTGTCACAACATTGTTTCTTGGAAAAAAGATTTTGTTAATTAATTATTAATAATGCAATTTTATCAATAAATCTCAAAACAGAATAGAGATTTCCAGGTATTTCTTTTTCAGACACATTGTTAAGTGTGTTTCAACAAGATAAATATAGATACAGATAAATATAATTTTTTTTTTAATGTAAAATAAAAAAATCTGAAAATTTTATAATAAAGATGAAAAAAATTGCATTTAACTTAATTATTGTGATATGATTATACACATGATCATTGATGTCACATAAATAATTATTGGCATATAATTCATTTAATAATTGCTAGCCCTGCTAGACAGTTCGAGATTAGTAACAACAACAATTGTGTTTATAGAGCATATTAATAATTTACATTATTTTTACAACTAAAGCAGATTTAATATTTTTAAAAAATAACAATTAACTCCCATGATACTTTTGAAATGTTTAACAGTGTAGAAAATTTAATTACATTAAAATTTCAATTATAATAATAAATAAAATATAGCATAACATAACTTACAGTTTCCAATGTTTTTTTTGCATCACTTAATGCTTTCAACAGTTCTTCTCTTTTCTTGGTAGGATTACTCATCTAAAAAATATTAAAAAATTAGAATTAAATCAATGAAAGAAAATATAACATGTCAATAATTTGTAATCGTCTTCAAACATTCAAAATATAGCTAAAGTGCATGATTTTTTTTTACCTGTCTTTCTATTACTCCTGCAGGTTTAGGGGATCCATTCACTAATGTTCTAAATACAAAAGACAAAGAAAATATATAACTCGTTATTCTGCATCTCAATTATTGTACAAATATTTACTTAGAGTATATTTTATTTTTAACACTGTTATTAATTTTTATATTTAGTTTATCAAAAAAGGACATCCAGATAATTATATTAATAAAAATAATAAGACTACTAATTAAAGTGAATTCCCCAGTTTATCCGAAAATATATCAAACTGAAAGCAAAATGGAGGCTCGTTTAACTATATCTTAAAATGTTTACCTTTTTAATTAAGCATATTTCGATTTATATAGTTATAATTCCTTAATAAACTAACTTATAAAATATATATACATATAATCTATAAAAAATTAAAATATTCTAGTTCTTTTCTGAAAACAATAATAAACTTAAACTAATTCAAATATTTAGTAAATTAAATTCTTTCAAAAAGAAAATTTATAACAGAAGTATTCACAGAATTCCAATTGTTTGAAAAATTAAGTTTTAAACATTTGTAAATCTGAAGGAAAAATTTAAATCAATTTTATAGTATAAATTGATACATTTTCTAAAAAAATGTCATTGATATATAAATTTTCATGTAACCCATAACATAAACAATACAAAATATTCAAATAAAAAAGCACTAATTTAATAAACAAAAAATCAAATGAGTCAATTTTTGATTTCAGCAGCATACCTTTTTAAAGGTAACAAAGAGCCAGCTAAAAATTTAGCAGAAATACTCTGACGATAAAAACTCCTATCAGTCATCTCATTGTTATTGTTATGTGATTCACCAGAATCACTTTTTTCTAAGCTTTCATAGTTGCTTTTCATAAACTTTTCTCTTTGTCCAAGCCTCTCCAAATTTTCTGTGCTAATGCATAAAGAACTAAGGAAAGATCGATCACTATCAACAGGTGTACTTGGATCTTCTTCATCACTGTTTGTTTCATGCTCTAAAAAAAAAAAGAATAAATCACATAAAAATCATTATAAATGTAAATTAAATGCAACTAGCATTTAATAATGTAACGTTATTCATTAAAAGGATAAAAAATATAAATAATTTTCGTTTTAAAATAAATACTAATTAATGCTAAAATTAAAATGTACAGCTTTCCAATATGATACTTTATACTCAAAATTAGTATGAAACATTCTTTTATATTTAATTTTAAAAACATTATTTCATTTGTTATACTTTCATTTCTGAACAACAAATTATAAGTATTAATAGAAATATCAATAATAACTTATTTGTTACTCTTATATAATTGAATATTGATAGAAATTAGTTGATATTAAATATACATTATAATAGAAGAAATGTAATAAGTTTTTATCATGATTTTTGATGATAAGATTTTTGATTTTATCATGATTGATAAGTTTTTTGTCAGTTCGAATGATTTTTAAAAAATCATTCTAATGCATGATTTTTTAAAAATTACAAAATAATTTAAAAGTACAGAGCTATATTTGTTTTAAGTATTAAGCATAAAATAATCATAATTATTCTGTTTAAGTTCATTATTATATCACTTTTTATCTTGGGCTCAATGTTTAAAAAGAATACATGTATTAATTTTTTAAAAGTTTTGTCAATTACAGAAATAAATTCTTATTTAAATGACATATTTAAAATAAAAATTCTCTAAAAACATTTAACAATGAAATTACCTGGAGTGTTTATTGTTGGCACCCTTTCCATTTTAGATTTCTTTAAATGGTTTATAGCATCTTTAGCACTGCTTTCATTATTAGCACAAACATGGAAGGAACTATAACAAAAATATATTTAAAATTTTTATTTAAATTAAAATTTTAAATAAATTTATAATCTTAAAAGAGAAAACAAAATAAATTTAAAAACAAATTCTTATTTAAAAATATTGTACACTCACTTAAATTAATAATCAAGAATTAAATTACAAAAAATAAATAGTTAAAAAGCAAAAGTATATTTATTATATAACTACAATCACTTTGTTTTTATACAACAAAAATGCTAATGAAAAATTAAAACATTCCTGAAGACATATCAATATTTACAATATAAAACTTAATAATGCTATTATTTTTTCAATAATTTTCACAAAAGATTAGAAGTTCATTCTCATAGATACAAATCTCAAACATTTATTAAACGTATAACATCACTGTTACAGAATAGAGTAGGTAAGTGGAAAAACTAGTACAAAAAAAATACAATTGGGAAAAATTGAATGTTAACTAATTGAAAAAAATAATAACTTTAACATAACTTAAAACTTTAAAAAATTCACTATTAAACTTTGGAAAATTTTTTGGTTTTCTCATTTCTTAAAATTGATAGATCTTGTTTATCAATAAAAAATTGAAATATTGTTAAAGAATTAGAAGTGTGTATATATTCACTTGTCTACAGGGAAAAAATTCTAATTTTATAAATTAAAATAATATAAGCGGTTTTATTTCATTTTTTCCAACTTACACATCAGCAGCATCAGATCCATCTTCAGAAGCTGGGTAATATACCATCTCGCTAACTTCAGAATCAGATCGTTCATCCTCTGCATCCAAATCGTCTAACCTTGTACTATTTGCATTGGGTAGTGAACGTATTTTCATTCTCCTGTTATTAGAACTCTGTAAGCTATTGACAGTCTGACGCATTGAAATACTACCATTCACCTCCTACAAAAATTATAACAGGAAATATAAATATTATTTCTTGGAACTAATGTATATTAAATAATTGTTTTTATTATTGTAATTTTTTTCATATAACCAGTAGATTATACATTTAAAACAAATGTGAAGTATAGGCTACTGCATACGTACCTGATAGAAAAGTATGGAAGTATCAGTAAAATTTAAAAATCTGCCACTTATAAACACTGTTTTTTTTCTTTAAGGCAACAGAAGGAACTTATAGACGGTTTTGAGATTTTTCAATCATCATTCAAACTAATATGGATTTACAAGTCGTTTTATTTTTTGTTCAGCAATTTATAATATCAAATATTTCAAAACGTAAGTTTTCCAATGATTCTTTTTTTTTTTTTTTTTTAAAAATGATTTTTAAACAGTCTTTTGTTTATTTTATTATTATTTGTATTTCGAGGAAATAAGACCGATAAACACAATCTTTTTTTTCTATTTTGCTGCTTTCATACATATGTCTTCTACCATCTTTACTGTAATAAATATATTTTTTTATTATTATTGCAAAATCGATTATTATTATTACATTTATAAATTTGACAAATGAAATGCTAGCTCAAGATCTCTATTAAGAATACAAAAAAAAGAACAAAAAATGGAACACATAGAGAGATAGAGAGAAAGCGGGGATGGGGGGATTTTACAGATTTGGTTTGGTTAGTCGCTCTATGGTCATCTTGTGCATAGGAGGTAAAGCTTAACATACAAATTTTTTTTTCCCAGAAGCAAATGAGAGCTTTATGTGAAGATGAAAAGTAAATACGAAGAGGATAAGTTCAAATCACTTGCAGATCATGGAACGAAAATTACAAAATGAATTTCAAATTATCCAATTTTAAATGGAATAAAGACAAATGTACATTTCTAACAGTTTTTCCTTTTATTGATTCTCATACTTTCAAATAAAGCCTTTTGTGAATAGATATAGCAAATATGACTCTTTGTAAAGATAAATGTAATTCACAAAAAATTGACAACCATTTTTCTATTATTATTTCAGAATTTTCTTCATTAATTCTTTTGAATTAATTAAGTGAATGATATTTTTATTTTTATTGTAACAATTTCGAAATAATTATTTTATATTTTCTTTCTTAATTAACATATTATTCATTTGTATCTGTTAATTATTCATATTTTACCTAGTACTTGACACTTGTGCAGAATATGTATCATATTAATAAAATTTTAATTCATATACTTTAATACAACGGTATTGCTATTTATAATAAATGAAAACCAACATATGGCTTTCTCTGACAACACATGCACATCCCTGATTTTTTAATCACACATTTAAAATTTTATGCTATTTAAGTTTTCTCATCAGGATATTCATAACAATAGAATCTTTTTTTTTACTTCAGAGTAAGTTCCATTAAGAATTTCCCTCAGACTTTGCCCGGAAACTTCAAAATTTTCTTTATTTCCTAACATCAAAATTTCAAAAATAAACCCCATGCAAATTTAAGAATTTTTAAAAATATCTAAAAAAAAAAAAAAAAAAAATTTTATTTTACTTTACATTTACAGATATACTGCTATATTCATGATGTTCTGATTCTTGACTTTCTTGTTTAATGATTGATATTTCAGTTTCATCTATAATAAAAATAAGTGTTTATAATATATAAACATAAAAATTTTAAAATGCAAAATGACAGCAGCCTATTTGAGAAAACAAAAGAAAAACAGACCAATAATTGTTAATAAAGCCTTTATTTATCGCAATGCAGATATCATTTTTCATAAAATTTTTATTCTGTTTTCAAAAATATGAAACATGCAAATTTCTAAAACTTCGTAACTAAATATCCTATGAAATTCAAAATAGGCAGCCATTAATCCTTTCTATGATTTAATTACATTTATTTTAAATGGTGAACAACCCACATACTTTCATAATAAATTTGAGTAAAAGACCTGCATACAAAGATATTTTGTATTTTTGAAATCAACAATTCACTAAAACACATTTAATACTTTATAAGTTCACATGACAAAAATTATTTAATAATGTTACTTAAATCTTACCTTAAATTTTATGTATTCTTTATTTTACGTTAATAAAGTAATGATTAATAAAATCATATAAAAATAGGAAGAGTATTTTGTATCTTTTTTAGTACTTAGATTAATGTGTATGCCAATTATGATATTAATTTACATATCGAAAAAAAATTAGACCATAGAAAATATTGCCAAACTTTTTTGTGCAAAATGGAATATTTTTCTCTACGGCAATTCTTTTACAATCTTTTAATAAGAAAACAGCATACAATGGTATCCAAAAAAAAAAAAATTTTAAGATAGTCCGTAAGTAAATTTATCACTTCAAAAATGAAGGTTTTTTAGAGTACTTCATAAATTAAAACAAATCACCCTCTATACTGTTAATCCAATTGGAAATTAAAAAAATTACATACACATTCTAGAATGAAATTCTAAATTATAATTAACATATTTTTTTTTTTATTTTGCAACAAAAAATCATGAATAAAAAATATTTGTGAAAAAGAATTTTCCAATTAAAAGTTACAATAATGGATGAAAATAAATATGGACAACAAACAAACAAAAATATATACAAATTCAATCTAATTGAATTTGTGGTCCAAGTTGAATTGGCACAAAAGAATTTGGTTTACAGATATTTGTAAAAAGAATGAGAGAAGAGATAATTGCAATACAAAATTAATAAATCTTACCACCAGGGATTAGGAAATGGTATTACAGAATCTGAATCCAAATAAGATCTCACTACTAATCCCTGTCCATCTATCCTTTGAGCCCATCTGCCTCGTGGTGGTATAGGTGGAGGAAGATTTTGGTTATTTGTACCTTCTGGAAGTTTTACTCAACATCTAATTACAATTTTAAAAAAATTCAATGAAATTCAACACTCAATAAAAATCATATCAATTATAATAATTATATTTCAAGCTTAAGAATTTGAAGTATAATCCAGAACATAATCTTATATATATATATTAAGCTTTTAACAAATTGATATTTTGAAAAATTGTATAAGGGAAAACTAAAACAAAGGAAACAATCAAATAAAAAATGTTTTTTCCACGTTTTTTGTCATTCAATCAAAAAATACATAAAATATTTACAAAATGGTAACAATTTTAATAAATATGTTTCATAAAAAAGATTTTAAAAATATAATATTTTATTTTAAAAGTTTCAATATTTTCAGAACATATATAATCAAGTCATTTTTAAACTTTAAATATTGAGAAATTATGAACTTGGATAGATTACACTCAAATTACTAAACACAAATTACATAAAATTTTAAATTTCAAATTTTACCAATATTTTAAAACTCTATAATTTTTTTTTTTTTTTTAAATATTTAGAACTAGAAAAAAATAGAAATAAAATAAATAGCATTTATTTCCTTTAAAATTTACAAAATAATATAAATTGTCTGAACACAGATAAACAGATATATTCAAAATAACTTGCATTAAAATATAAACTAGATATTTATATTATATTTTTAAGGATTATTTTTAATGCTCTTTCACTTAACATATTTTATTTTACAAAAGAGAGTTAGAATGCTGTCGTTGTTCTAATGCAGCTGGCAATACTGAGGCAGTTAATCTATGCAATATAAGCAAGGGCTGAACTACTGTTACTCATTTTAGTACTAAGCAGGCAGCAAGTATAGCTTGAAGATAGGGCTGCGGAAGCGAGTAACACTACCCCCACAATGCTCTACAATAATCCTATTGGACCAGAACCTACGGTTTAAAGTGGATTCACGAACGACTACAAACATCAATTCATCGCGGAGGCTGGAACCTGAAACTGTGGTACCGCAGAGCCAGAGTACAAGCCACCACAGTCAGGCCCCCAGAGAATTAGGAATGTAATAATAGGAATTAAGTATCAAAAAACTAAAACCATAAAAAACACTACTGCAAATTAATATTTGCATTATACCTGTTTTTTAGCCCATAATGGCAATTGTCCTATGCTGAATCTATATCCAACAGGTGTACGTTCAGCCTCACTATTATTATCATTGACTAGATCAAGATCATCATCAGGTTTATCTCCATTGTTTTCAAGTAACTGAAGGGGTTTTGTTATAGCCACTGCAGCTTTTCTACTAAAATAAATATACAATTTGAAAAGAAAATGAAATAAATTTTTAAAACAATAAAAATGATATTTTAATATTTATTTAAACATAATTAAAATTTCAAAATTTTACTCTATTGTCCTGCCATAAGCTTGGTAAGTTAGGTTTTTCAACAAGTACTTGTTTATTTAACATTGTTTGTGTTACATCAATTGGCAATTTCCACATAAATATACATCTAAAAAACAAAAAGGTAGCAAGATTTATTGTATAAATTAATATTAGATTATACATATATATAATTTTTTTCTGATGTTAGATGCAATAACATTTTTTTTGTTATTTTGGTGGCAAGAATTTTTTCATTCAGTTAATGGCATTAAGAAATTTCAATTACTATAATTTTCTGCTATAAGAAAATTATGCATTAAAAAATTTTAAATTTTTCGGTGTGTGATTATAGTCTGCTGCATACAATTATCTCCGCATGTATAAATATTTATTTTTCTTTCAAACTTTTTGCAAAGTTACTTTAAAAAAAAATTACTATTGAATTTTTTTCTTTTTTATATAAAACAACACTTCTAGAAATAAAACGGAAAAAGTTAGGACAGCTATAGATGTTGAAAAATGGTTGTACTTTTAAGAAACAAGACAAAAACATAACTTGGATAATAGATTGATATGAACAAACTGATAAGAATTTTATTATTTGTAAAATTTATATATATTTTACATATCTTTAAAATCTATTTTAATACTTTCAGATAATGTTTCTTTATTCATTTTTTATATAATGAGGGGGGATTCTCTTTTACTACTGTACTCATACACTCGTATCTTCTTTGCAGATAACTTTCTTAAATATATAAGTTACAAATTTTTCATATTATTATGGCATCAAAAATCACTCTTTAAAACTGAAAATTGTAATTAGTATAGGGTCTTAACCACAAATAAAAAAAACTAAATGTATATAATAAGAATAAGTGAATAATCACAAATCTTTCACAAATTAAATAGTGTTACAAATTATAGGCACGAAATTATGGTATTTTTCAAAATTGTCATGAATGTGTCTCAGTTGGTTATTAATGTTTATGCTATAAGTGATTTCATTAAAAAAATAAAAAAAAAAAAAACTGTCAAATAACACAGCCTGAAAAAATACTCATAAAAAATTTATATATATATATATATATATATTAATAAAACTAATTTAATATTTCTCCATTGCAATATCTTTTAATATTAAATCTAATATAACTATTCTCACCTACCCATCTCTCCTGAAACAGAAATTAAATGCCTTCCATCAGTTGTAAACTTTAGGCCAGTAACAAGCTCTGAATGTCCAAACATCGTAGCCAAACATTCCCCACTGATATAGTCATATAAATATAAACTTTTATCAGTGCAACTAGTGGCTAAATAAGTCCCAGAAGGATCTAACACAACCTACAATATTTTAAAGAAACATTTAGGGGCTAAAAAAACAACTATTTTAAATAATTAGTCAAAAGAACATAGAATTTCTCAAACAAATTCAAAACGCTACCTTTAATTAAAGTGCATCTTCACCTTTTGAGAACCACACGAAAACACCTAACATGTTTTCCATTAGTAACAGAATAAACTCTTATGTTACGATCTTGACAAGTTGTTAAAATGTACTTCTGCTGAACATCAACTTCCATGTCATAAAGGGTTGTTTTTGCCAACAACATGATGTTCTCTTAGAAGGGACAATTCAGGATTCTGAAATAGTATGCAGAATATTTATTGCAAAAAATATACATGTATTCAATATCTGCTATTTTGTGCCTTCTATATCTACAAAATAAAAAATTTTCACAAAGCTCTATATATTACAAAAATTTCTTCTATTATGATTCATGGAGCAAATTCTTCAATATTAAAATGTAGGAAAAAAAAATTTTTGAAAATAATCTTTAAAAACTGGATGAATAATAAAAATTTTTTTATTAAATATAAACAGAGATTTTTCTAATTTAGGTTAATGGGTAAAATTATTATTTAATATTTTTCTAAGAAATACAATTTTATAAATAAAAAAATAAAAAAATGAAAATTATCTTACTTTAGGTAAAATTATAGGTACTACTTAGAAGAATCTTAAAAGCCAATGTATTATTAAAAGAAATAAATTATTAAGGAACAATCATACAATGAGATTTCTAAACGAGACAACCTCCCTAATAAATATTTTTCCCCCAATGTAAAAATTATCAACACATAATTAAATGTTTAAAAAAATATTCAGACAAGCCAAATTCATAAAAGTATTTCAATAACCTTATAAAAATTTTATACTAACTTCAATCGATTACTAGAATACACAAGGTGAAAAAGCATTAATTTCCTTCCAGAATTTTACTAGAAGAAAAAGAATCCAGATTGAAAATAAAATGTGTTCGGTAGGAACACTTATAATAGGACACAATTCTTTGAGGCACAAATTTAATCAGTCATCTGATAGTGTCTTAAAAAGTATGGATGATTGTACTGTTTTTAATCAATTCACTTTTTTATTTTCTCTACATCTGGGCAGAGGCCATATTGGCCACAACTGTCACAAGCCCTCTGGCAGCCAATAAAATCCAGCCTTGTTACAAAAATTATCTGCAGAAAAGTTCATAAAAGAGTGTAAGACAGTTTGCCAAATATGTAAAAATCCATAAAAATGCCTGAAGAATACAATCAGGGAATATTGGCCACGGCAATATGGCAAAGGTGTCCTCGTAAAAGTCATGGCCAGTCAAAAGCCTAAAATTTGCTATAAAAAATGAGTGGGAAGGTCCTTCCTCCTTTCTTTAAGTTCACTTCTTTAAAACTTAAAGTAATTAGAAACTAAGAAAAATATGATAATCATTTTTTTCTTATTTATTTCATAAATGATGCCTAATGACTTTTAAAATAGACAGGACAAATTGATAAAATAGCAACTATTGCATTACAGTGATCTCTTTAGCCAGAATTGACAGTTAATTACTTTTAGAAATTTCTATAAGAGAGAAATAAGAAACTTACAAATGTCGCTCTTCTAAAGATGATGGATTTATCGGCACCACATGAAATCATTTGTAGCGAGTCTTCACATTGAACAAATCGAACAGCTGTTATAGATGAAGAATGATCATCCAACGTTTGCTGAAATGAGTGATCTTGCTTGACATCAAAAACATGTATCAATCTGTCTCTGCTAGCAGATGCAAGATACCTTTTCTGTTGCCCTAGACAAAAGAAACTTTAGCTTTAGTGACAGCAGTGTGTATATATATATATACACACACACACACACACCAGTACATACTATTATATACCAGTATCATTGCATATCATGAAACAGTTAACAGTACATACCATTTTTGAGAAACAGTTTATATTATGAAAAGATATATCACTCTAATTATTTATACCACACAAAAATAAAAAAATGCATTATTTTCACTGTCTTAATAACAAATCAATATTCTTTTTGTTTAATTTTGTCTCTTACATATTGCAATTTTGGTTCTTCCATATTAATGCACGAGATGCACCCATGCCTCATTAATCAGGGTAATCAACAATTTCAAAAAAAAAAAAAAAAAATCTTTTTCCTGATGGTTTCTAGACAATTATGAAACTAATTAGTCAATATAAAAATATTGGGATTTTTTTACACAAAAAAGTGAAAAAAAAAGCAATGTATTTTCTTAATATTAAACCTAGATTTCTACGCTGTATGATAAAAAAGTTCATTTCAGATTAACTATTCAGAAAACCAAAGTTGAGAGAATCATGTAAATTTTGCCTCTTCCTGTAAATCAAATTTTATTGAAACATGAAATTGAAAAGAAAAAAATAGCTAGAACAAAGTGGAGATGAAATTATATTTGGTGTAAAATCCTCAATTTGGCATCTGTCTTTATCACAATAACACAAGTTCATTTAAACTTAAATTTAGCAGTACTATTTAAAACAATCCCTTCTTTCCCCTTCCAAAAAAGATTAGTAATAGAGTAATTTGGTATATTTGAATTTAGTAGTAAATCTATAAATTAATACTTTTGCAGAAAAAAATTCAATGACAATAATTAAAATATATAATACATAAATAAGAATTATTAAATATATTATGATTATTTAAATATTCTGTAGAGTAAGAGAAATAAATCATACCTGCAACTGTTATAGGTTTAGAATATTCTAAGCATAAAACTTCCGAGTCATGAGCTTCAATTTTACATAATTCTTCAACAAATTCTAAATCATGGATTCTGATTAAAAAAAAGAGAGAGAAAATTCATATTACAAATTTAATAGTATATAGAAATTCAAACTTATTAATTGCCTTTCTTTTAAAACATTATTCTAGAACAAATTTATTGGTGTCTTTTAAATATAAATAAAAGATTTATCATAGAAAATGGCTATTTAGAAAAAAATCTTAATGGTTTAAATGATAAATACTAAAACATTTTTAACTATACAGAAAATGCTTTGAATTGCTTGATGAAAATACTGCATCTTAGATATTAACACAAGTATACTAGACATAAAAAAATGTTTTAAAATAAATTATATAGTATTACCTTTATGTTACCAGATCGATCACCAGAGGCTAAACTTCCATCGGACTTATCCTTAAACATCTAACACCATTTTTACCGTCATAAGTTGCATCAACTTTGTCATTACTGCTACCTTTAACAGTAAAAAAGTTTATTAGTTAAAGGACGAAAATTATACATAAAAACTTAACAAAAGATTAAAATGTAAAATAGTGAATTCAAATAATTTAATACTTAATTTGGCTAAATAAAAGAATCTCATTCAGAAAAAGCAAAACATTATAATTGAAATCAGAGAGACTATGAACATAAAACTTACTTGAATTTAAATCAGTATCACACAAATAAGAAAGCTCAGGATCGACATACAAAATTTTGAGCAACTCCTAAAAATAAAATGCTTCTTAATTTTGAAACAGACATAGAATTTAAAAAATTTTCTTTAAAAGTAAAATGCACATTAAATGTTATAAATGCAAGTAATATATTTATGACTAGATTAAATTACAAAATAGATTAAAATTATTTTTATCTCTCATACTAAATCATATTTATTTAATTCATAAATAATCAATTCCAAAATATGAAATTGATTTCGGACAAGGTAAAACGCAAAATTTATCATTATTATACCAAATCTTACTCAGTAATATTACATATGCATAACATTTTATGAACAATCCTTTGTTTAAAATGTATAATAAAAACCATTAAAAAATATTTTATAAAAATTGAAAGAAAATATAATATATTATATTTTCTTTCAATTTATCTAAAATGACTTTTTAATGGTTTTCATATGCACACACACAAGTAGCTAAAAATAACAATTTTTATCCACCTAAACAATCAAGAAACATTTAAGTAATTAAAAGATAAAATATTGTTGTTAGCAATCAATTACATAAAACATTCTGTTAAAATACATAAAATCAATTTTCCAAACATAATTCCTCAACAAAGAAATTTAAAAAACTTTTTCCAACAACAACCTTAATAAATAATAACAAAATAAGCATAGAAATATAAAAAATTCATAAATTAAAATACTTACAGGACTATAAATATTTCTATGATAAACTGTATCTTCTTCTATGGAGGGTTCTAAATTCCAAAAACGTATGGTATCATCACTGGAACATGTAAGAAAGGTTCCTTTAGGAAGAATATTTTTTGCACTTTCATGTACTTCTGGGTATACCTAACATAATGGATAAATAATTAAAAAATTTTTTTTTTTTTCATTTTCAATAACAAATTAAACAATCTTATGTAGATACACTGCATAGATAAATAAAATATAAAATGAATTTAAGAAAATCTACAAATATAAAAATTAATAACTTTTCAAGCAAAAATAATCAGAGAATTTATAAAATATTTATAAAGAAATTCAAGTTTTCTTCGTTTCTTTCTATAATATATAGTATATTCACATCTATAATAGATGCTATTGTGTATCAGCAATAAGTTGAAAAATGGAATTACATTACTTCCTAAGAATTAATTACTACATGTAATTATTTATAAGTGTAATTTAGTATGTGTTATTTTTCTATGTGTAATTTAGTACTTGTAAATTTCAGATGAAAATTTAAAAATATTTTAATAATTGAAGTTTATGTGTGCTGAGTAAATTTTCATTATCCTGTGCCTCATAAAAATACAGAAAATGCTTTTTCTATTACTTGGAAAGGTTTACAACAAATAAATCAAAATTGATGGATAAGATTTACAAAAAAAGAGAATTTCTTATTAGTTTTATTATTAAAAATCTCGACATGAATGAAAAACAACAAATTATGTAAATTAATATAAAACAATCTTGTAGATTCAAAAAAAAAAATAATTTTAGTACTTCAAATTCGTTTTCAATAAATATAAGCAACTTACTTCAATTCCCCAAATGCAGGCACTGTGGTACAAATATGAATGAGACTTCCCAACTTTTTTAACATCCTTAATATCCCAAACATACAAACTATGGTCGTTATATACACATGTAACCTAAATATATTTCAGAATAAATAAACAATGTAATTTAATAAATAAAAACATTGAGAGAGATATTTTAAAAGGTTGCAAAATTGAATTAAAAAAATACCTTTTTATGAATTTCATCTAAAGCAATGGCAATAGTATCAGGATATTTGGCATTTGATAAATGTGATGAAGTTGATTTACTAAAAATAATCAAGAAATTTATAAATATCTACTATATATATTTAAAAAAATTTTTTACAGATTATCCATTTTGAAATAAATAAATCAAACAAAAAAAAAGGTAAAATTATAGTTTTTAACATTTGTAAAAAAAGATCAGATTCCCCAAACATAAAATAATATATTTCATATTCCCTATTTCTACTTTATATATTTTAATTATTTTAGATGACTTTGAACCTCCTTATATAATTTTAAACATCAATAAATATATATTTTTTAAAATTAACCCACAATATTAATAGTAAACATATTTTTAAGAATTTTGTTTAATTACAATCTACACAGATAAAAAAAAATTATTTTTGCAAAAAATAAATTTTTAGATTTTTTTGATTAAAATTTAAAAATTTAGTGTTTAAATGTTATATAATATTAATAATTTCCTAAATATAGTAATTTTCAAGGGAAAATGCTTAATTACATACCTTCCAACCAATCCATTAGACACATTGACACCTAATGTATGGGGTCTTGGCAATGTAGATATAAAATTAAGATTGAATGGACTAAAACACCTAATAACACCTTCTGTACACCCAATAATAATTAAATTATCACCCACTGAAATACTATTAGCACTTGTTGTCTAGAGGGACAAAAAAAAGATACATTATAACAAAACCAATGACAAATCTAATATGTTTAAAATGCAATAATCAAAATAATTAGCAAAACCCAAATCATATACAAATGATTTTGCATAATTCTAGTACAATAATAAATATGAAAAGTTTTGAGGTTTTTTTTTTTTACTGCATTGCTTTTTTTATATAATTTTATTTTTCATTTTTGACAAACAAATATAAAAAAAATGCCCCAAACACTCTAGGTAAGTTTATAACAAATGTAGCAGCAGTTAATTTAAAAAAAATTAGAAATAAAACACTACAAATTTATTAAGTGCATTACAATAGAAAATTTCAATTTTTGTAAATTGTATTGCAATTATTTTAATTAAATGTTAAGTTTAAATATTATATAGATGTTTTTAAAAATATTCATCATTGACATTTTAAAAAGCATATAAATATTTTTCAATAATTATTTACATCCTGCTTATTTATATCATCCTTTAATATTAAGGATAAATGATAATATAATACATTGTTTTACATATTATATGTTTATATAATATTATCAAATATTCTTACAAATAAAGAAAATCAAAAAAATACAACTCATCTAACAGGAAATTAAACTTTAATTCAAATAGAAAATAATAAAAATGTATTCACTTGAAAAAAATCAATGCAATTAATACTTCCGATAAAATTCAAAAAAACTTTATTAAACTGTGTAAATTATACATAGAGAAGTATTCAAATAAGACCAAATTTGAAATTCCAAGATAATTCTCAATAACCAATTTAAAATATTTTTAAAAACATACCCGAAGTTCAACCCATTTATCTAAGAGTCGACGACTATTAAATTCACATAGAAGACCAGACTTTGTAATTGCATAAGTGCTTTCTGACATTTCACCTTTACCACAAGCCACATCACAAAAGTAATTGTTGCGCTGATCTCCCAAAATAGCAGATCGTCCCATTAATGGCACAGGTTCATGTTTATACTGAAATTTATGTTATTTATAAATAAATATCTTTTGGAATACATTCAAAAAATGAAACTAATTCATTGCGAAAAGAAAAACATTCTATAATTATATTTTATAATTTGTCAACAATTAAAAGAATCTTATATTTTTAAGATTAACCTTCTGTTAACTCAGAAAATGTTGAATCGATTTATTATAAGCATTTTATATTACTAAAACAATAAACTTATACTGATTAGTAAATCAAATTGGGGTATACTATCAATATTAATACAAAAAAATTCCAAAATAAATTATTTCAGGCATTTAAAATATTAAAAAATTAATCAATTAATAAAATTATCATTAAATTTATTTTTAAAAAATTCCAACAATTGTTTTAAGTCTATTTTTGGTTAAGTTTAAATTTCAGCATGATATTTTCATTCAGTAAACTAAAATATAAACATATATATTATACCTTGTTTAGCTTCTTAATGTATATACATAATATAAATAAATAAATTTGATAATAGATATGATCTATCACTTTTCTGTATCAAGAAGACTTTTCATGTGTATTTTTTTTTTAATCCAAATAAATATGATCGGGACGTTTTATGATAATTATAATAAATGGAAAATGTTATTCTCAGTAACTAAATATTACTTCACTGAATGCAATATTTCTTTTGTAAATAATACTTTTTTATTGCAAAATTGAGATGCAAGATTTGAAATTGAGATTTTTATTAATTCTACAATTAAGTGAATTACAAATATATTCACATATAATCTTTGCGAAGTATGCATAACATGAAATATATTTGCTGAAATTATTATATCATTTATGTAATCCATGCCCAATTTTAGCACAAGAGCATGTTACAACAAAACAGTACATAAAAATGAAATTCAAGTTAGACAACCAAACAAAACATGTTTTAAATAAAATTTCATTTAAATTTAGTCAGAAATTAAAATTTTTAATTCATTTTAATAGCAATACCAAAGATCTGTAAAAAGATGAATCTACTAAACATAATAGTAGGCTTTCTCAACCTTCAAGCAATATTTATACTTGAAAGAAAAAAATTTAATGCTTACTTTGGCAGAGCGAGAATATTCTAAGTACCAAAACTTTACATGTCTGTTCCCAACTGTAACAAAATAATTTCCATTTGATGCAAATGAAAGAGCTTTGACCTACAGGAGAGAAACAACAATTATTGCTATTATTCTTAAAAACTTCAAATATGTGTATATGCATTATACATATATACACACATGAAACCTTAAAAAATTATAATGTTTATCACTTCAATTTATTCTCATCAAAAATTATATTTTAAAAAATTTATCAGATTATTGTAACATGCTAATTACTAAATTATTTATAAATCACAAATAAATTTTCATTAAAAAAATTACATCACTTTTTTTATATAAGATATGGCAATTAAACATATGTACATATTTATCTCTAACCAGTGGTTCTCCAACTTTCTGAAGTCGGGCATATTTAAAATCCTACAAATAATTATAAGTACACTGTATACAGATTTCTGAGAAATACATTATAATAATAAAGTCAAATATAGCAGAAAAAGAAAATAATGCTATAACATAAAATGAAGCATACCTAAAGTTTATTCATTTTAGTGTTTGCGAAACCAGCATGATGTTGACTGTGATTTCTTAAATGCTTGAGCAACGCTTATATTTGAAAGGCTAACTCTCATTTCTCCTTCAATGCATCGAACATTTTCTCACTTTTTACAATTAATTGTGGTAAGGGTAGGTATAAAAAGGGTAGAAATTTCTAATTCACATAAATATGATGTTGAAAATTGTAGTAAAAGTTTAAGTTTTTTTTTTTATATTGGCATATATTCTTTTATAGAAATTCAAAAGGTTTCAAGAAACAATTCCTTATGTTTAATCATCAATTCAAAATCAGTGGATATAGCAGCCAGTTCTTCTGTTAATGTTAAATCAAAATCACTTGAAGTTTCCATGAATGTGTTTCTAATCCAATCGTATAGGGATATCGATTGGATCGTATAAGTGTTAAGTGATAAAAATTAAGAACTCAATTTTCCTTTTAAACTTGCTACATGTTCAATAATACTTTAAAATGCTTTTACATTTACTTACTAATGGAAATTAGAATTTAGTTTACTTATTAATGGAAACAATTAGCTTCTTTTCGAAATCTGTAGTTTTCTCTGCAATGCTTTCATTTTGTTTTTCTTCTTCTTTACATGCTAGCATTTATCATATTGAGCAGCTGAAATATATAGGCAAATACTGTAACCTGATAATCTAAAATTTGCAATGAAAGGAGATTACAAAAAATGTAATTCTTTCATCTCTTAAAAAAAATAAAAAATGCCAAATTCTTCTCAGCTTGTGTACACAGGTAAGTACTTTCCATTTTTACAGCCACTTCACCTCAGTGTGTAAAAGAAGGCATCTGTGTTGTGAATCTATATCGATACAAAGCTTTTTGAATAACATTGTTAAAACAATATTTGTGAAATCAAGTTTACCACCTGAACTTGATGTAAAAACTTATCTTAATTTTTTTTTTTTTATCAAATCTTCCCTATAAAAAAAAGCAACGGGTTATGATAACATTCGCTTTTGTAAAAGAAAAAAAAAAAAAATAGAAAGATGTAACATCCTTATCACAGCTCAACATTAAAGGGGCTCTATCTGTACACAAATACCAACACACAACTTCCATGCTAACTGCCATTTATCAAGATAGTTATTCAAAATGTTAAAAACATCCTCATCTTTTGTAGGCACACTTAATTTTCCGTGAAGAAAAAAAAAAACTGATTTACTATTTTATCCTCATTAAAAAAAAAAAAAAAAAACCCGGACAAATGCTAAGTCACCTTGTTACTAATGTCTGTTGATTCACCAACTAGTAATGCAAAATTTGAATACTGAAGCTTATTATTGCGTACATTTTTTCTTGTTATCAGAAGACAGTTCTACAATCCGTCTGTTAACTGCATCAGTGGACAGAGGAATCTTGCTTATTTTTATTCCTTCTTCATGTTGTAGCATTGCCTTGACCATTTTTCTGCATGCAGGCAAAATGAGTGATTCACCTAGAGTATGAACTTTCCTTCTTTTGCTATCAGTTCTGAGACTTGATAAGAAACGATCTAAGCTTTGTCAAAAACAATCCTTATACTTTTAAACAAATTTTACATTTTTGTTTGTTAAAAGACAATTTCTTGTAAAAAGTTATAAATTTATCTTGTAAATTAGTGTGCAGTTTTAAAATGTTTACTCAATTTACTACAAAATAATGACTCATTTGTACCCTTGAGAACCACTGCTTTAACAATAAAAAAAAAAAAAAAATTATACAAAATGCCCTCAAGTATATAATATATTCCATTATTAAGTAGTTTAAATATATGTGAATTATTTCACTTATTTTAGGTAATGTTAATCGTTTAAATTCTAAAATTTTGAGAAATAAATATATGAGTTTCAATTTTGCCATATGAAAACAACAATCTATTTACAATTTGTATATATATATATTTCTTAAATTTCAGTTTAATAAAATTTAAGCTGATAAATACAGAGATGAAACAGAAACATGCACTTTATCTTCATATTATGCAGTATTCAGGATTTAATTGTTACGATCATTTAAAATTGCTTAAATTAAAAATATTATTCTGCAAAAACTTACTTTACAAGAAACTTTGTTAGATGCAACTTTGACATTATTTTTCCACTCCCATACATTCACAATCATATCATGCTGAGAACCCACAGAAACAACATACTTCAGATTAGGAGAAAATGCCTATAAAAAAAAATTTTAAAATATTATTATTTTAAATACTATTTTTATATCATTTTTGTTAACAGTCAAATTCTTCCTTCATTCAAAGTCTTTAAAATTGAAACAATTTTAATATTTGAAGCAATATCAAAATTTAAGAAATAAATATACTACATGTAGAAAGAAATTTTCTTTTGATGCTATACCAATTTTTATAACTAACAAAAAAATTTTTTCTCAATGTTTCCTTGATTATTTTAACCATATAAAAGATTTCAATCAATTACATGATTTTTTTTTTTTTTTTTAAAGTACAGCAATTTTTAAGAAAAAGAACAGAATTATTTAAAATACGTTGAAACTTCTAAAGATGACCATTTTTTCATAGGGCATAGAAAATAGAGCTCCATATTCCAAAAATATAGAATTTTATTTAACTCATTAGTTATTTCTTGGTCATAAGACAATGGTAATGTCCTTGCAAAGTGAAGAAGTCAAAACATTTTTTTTTTTTAATCAAATGGAAATTATCATTCATTTATCTAAGATTTAAAATATCCAATTTAAAAAAAGAAATAATACTTGCACTGAGATATACAAGTAAAAACTGAAAAAGAAATAGGTCAAAAAGAAATTCCTTATTAAAAAAAAAAATAATAATGTAATATAATATTGCAAATTTCAAGATATTTTTAACAATGCAGTTATTATCTAAAATTAAATTTTCATACATGAAAATTTGTATTTTCATTATTATATACTTCAATAAATTTGGCAATATATTTAGTCTACAATAACTAAAAAATAAAGTTATATTAAATTTAATAATGTATTATATTTTTATAATTTTAAATTAGATTAAAGTAGTCAGACTTCTTTGCATTTCATTTCAAATCAATTTAATAATAATCAAAATTCATATTAATTCAATTTTACTTACAACACAGTTTATCCCATATTTATGACCCTGAAATTCAGCTACCTGGATCTTTTCCTGAACATCCCAAACTCGAACATGGGGTTGATGACCACACTTGGAGAATAAGGTAATTGATCATTAAAAATAATACAAAACTATTTTTTATAATTCTTAAATTAATTAAATTATAAAGCAAGTTATTTAATCATTATAACAGAATTAATTTAAGAAAAATATTTTAATACGAAATAAAGTTTAATATTAGTTCAAAATCAAAAAAATTCTACGAAAATAATAATTGCCCATAAATAAATGGTTCAAATTTTATTTATTAGCTACGAAAAAACTTCATTGCTTTTAAAGAAACAACCTTCTTAAAAATTTTAGATTTCCTCCATTTCAAACAATAATAAATATTGCATATTTTATTTTCTCCATAATAAATTTTTTTAGCTTTATTAACAAATTTTAATTATGGATTGAAATTATTCTAACATTGGAACTAAAACAATCAGAAAAAGGTCAGATTTTTAAACTTACCTCTCCTGTGGCCAAATATTTCCCATCAGGAGAAAATGCAAGAGAAGTGATAGTCTTTTTGGAACTACTGAGTATATGGCCTTGTTTATTTTTCCTAACATTATACACAACAACGACACAACTGTAAATAAAAATGACAGGGAAGAAAGAAAGGTGAGACAGAGCAAAATAATAATTACTTATTTGGAAATAAAATCTATTTTTTTAATATTTTTATTTTTTATTTTTATGAATATTTAAAACTGTCATCATATTTTAAATAGCAGGCATAATAAGAATAGTTTTAATTAATGAAGAATATTTTTTAATATAAAAACTGTATAATATCACATTTAAAAAATAAAGTTAACTCATGTTTTATAAATCTTTATTCAAAATGTATTAACTATTTGATTAGTAATAAAAGTGCAATAATAAAATATTCAACTGCAGCTAGATTGAAAACATACAGATCTATCTCTTTCAAAATTCTTTATTTACTTGAGATTAAATATTTTTGTGGACTAAATTATAAGTTTTAATATAGGAACAAAAAATTTTTTTAAATTTTGCATGATAAATTTAATAAAACATAGGAAAAATTTAGCTTTTGATCATATTTTTAATTTTGGGTTTTTTTTTTACAAACACAAATGATTGTGCAAGTATTGTTAGCATAGAACTAGAAATCTGCTAACTGTCCTCCAACATCCAAAAATGAGAATTCTACAGCAAAACAGATTTGATGGTCTGGGCAGGCATCACATTGGATGAGAGCAGAGATCTCCGTGTCTTCGTCAAAGATCTGTGGCTACTGCGAAATAAAGGAATGAGATCTTGATGCTTATATTCATATTGTCAAGTGAGCAATTGGTGTCAATTTCTTTTTAATGGGTTATAACACACGCCTACACAGAGCTAATCTGATCAACAAACTTTTGGAAAAAGAGAACACTTGCCTAATGAATTGGCCAACCACATCTCCAGACCTAAAATATATACAGCATGTCTGGGATACTTTAGGATGGACAACAACTCCAACCTATACGAATTTCAGTTGTGAGAACTAAATAATTATCAAAGGGGGCTGTAATCAACCCCAATTTTTTTCAATATTTTAAGCTCTGTTTTAGCATTTTCAGTGCTTTACACAATCATGCATGAGTATCATAACTATTATGAGGCCTTCCTTTTTATGATATCAACTTATTGTATATCTAATTTCATTATAATATGTCCAGTAAGTCTAAAGTCAGATAAAAGTGAAAATTCTCTTAATTTTGATTTGACATGACTTTCAGATTTATGCTCGCCCATTGGCTACTTTATCTGAAACTATCCAACAGCGGCTTGTTAAGAAGTAATAAAAGCACAGCTTACAAACTTGTAAATCGCAACATACAAATAAAAATTATTCAAAGAAAGAAGAGAACAAAATTATCTCTTGTCCACCAACAAGGATATTTTAGAGCCTCAAAAAGATTTTAATTTGGAAATAACATTATGCCTATGAATTAATAACAAAATTAAAAGTTTTATTTTATATTAAATTAATAAATAAAATATTTTTAATTTTAAAAAATTAGATATTTTTATTTTTAGCAGTTTAATGCTTTTATTAATATAAGTAAAAAGCTGTTAAATTTTAAAATTATTCACGAAATCCTAATGTTTTATACATACCCAGCTGGATAAGCAACAATACCAGAATTAGGATCACAGTCAAAAGCAGCATTGTTAGTAACAGTTAAACCAAGCACTTTTTCTAATTTTACCTGAAATAAAATTTAGTATTGACTAATTGCTGCTTAAACAATACATATACTAAAATTAGCACATGAAAAAGTTTAGTTCAATTAATTTTAGAATTTTCTTTAAGAAAATTTAAAAATTAACTTAATCGAATAAAATCATTCACACACAAAAAAAAAAAAAAAAAGGTATTTGTTAAAGTAATTAGCAAATGCTACTGTAGATGATAGTTTAAAAACAAATATTAAGTTTTAAAAGATGTCATGCTAAACATTAAAAAAATTATATTTTTAAACATATGTAAAGTTATTATTTAAAAATTAACATAATTTTAAATAAGTTACAATTGAATTACATAAACAAAATCAATATTACATTACACATACAACAGTCACAAGAGCACACCCACTGAGTGGCCTGAGCCTAATCCATGTTTTGCTATCAAATTGGCAATCGCCAAAAGGCGATAATTAATTAATTAAAGGCGATAATTAATTAAAGGCGATTACACCCTGGTTCTCTCCTCAGAAACTTATTATTTTTAAGGGCGCCCTGTCATTTTTTTTTTTTTTTTTTTTTTTTTTTTTTTTAACATGACAAAAGTTTCTTTCTTCAGTCTTATAACATGAAGTAAGTTTGTTTTATGCAAAATTTTTGTTGTTAGATATTGTAATTTTTCTGCATTTTTTTCAACGTATTTTTATCGTCAATGCGAGTGATACTATTTTTAGTTATATCTATGCTTAATTATTTAATTATTTCCATTTAATTGCTTTTTATACTTATAATAAAATATCCTTTTTCTTCTTCATTGGTGCAACAGCCCCATGATGGGTAAAGGCCGTCTGCTTACTGGCAGATTTCGAGACAGGAGATGTTTTCTTTTTTACAAGGTAGGGTTGTCAGCCCTACACCTAATGCTTTACAGTCATATCAGACCGGAATCTGCAGTTTAAAGTGAATTCTGAACCACAACAAATATTTATGGTACTGCCGGGACTCAAACCTGAAGCCTATGGTACCAAAGGCTAGAGCGCTAGTCAATTGTCTATTAGGCAGGAATTATTTGCTAGAGTTACTTTGTGTGGTTTCCATTTTGTAAATCAATAATTTAATCCTATACGGTCTATATTCAATTTAACTTTCATCATCATCATTGGCACAACCGCCTTATGGTGGGCCAAAGCCGTCTTCCTACTGGCAGATATTTATTTTTTTACGGGGTAGGCTTGTTAGTCCTACACCCAACGGTTATATTAGACCGGGACCTACAGTTTAAAGTGAATTCCGAACCACTACGAACAGTCATGGCACGATCGGCACTCGAACCCGAAACCTGTGGCACCAAGCGCCAGATAATAAAATTTATTTATGCCAATATGCGACGAATTCTTTGATTTCACTATTGAAAGATTCTGTTAATAGTTTTCTTACACATTAAAATTTTTTTCCCTTTAAGTTATAATTTTAATTAAAAAAAAACCGAAACTTTAATGGTAATAATAAGTATTTCTATTTTTCCTTCACATAATAATTACTGAATATTACAAACGCAATGTAAACTTATAACATCTATTACAAAAGATCGGCCTAATGGCCAATTGTCTAGAGCTCTAGCCTTTGGTACCACAGGCTTCAGGTTCGAATCCTGGAGGTGGCATGGATGTTCGTTAGTGGTTCGAAATCCGGTAAACTGTAGATCACGGCCTAATTAGCCTAAAGTGTGCGAAAAATGACCGTAGATCGACACACAAAGCAAAAACTATTACAAAAGAAAAATTTGGGGACTAAAACCTCCTTCACAGAGCATGTAAGAACTAAAACATGCAATTGTTTCAAATAAAAAATATTTATTTTTATTATTATAAAAATATTTCTAGAATTACAGAAAAACAAATAAAATTTTTAAATATATTTTCTTCTTAACAATACAGAATTACTGTAAAAGAATAAAATAAATAAACCCATCCGAGAAATTCGGATCAATTTTACGACAGCGATGTTCTGGAAAATAAAAAAAACAGAATCCCATTTACTACAATAATAAAAAATCGATAAATCTCAAGGACACGGCTGAAAGAAACTTCGACGTAATACGATTTCGAACATATAAAAGGAAAAAAAAAGAAAACAATAATTTATTCCTTGCCTTTCCTCCAGCCATACAAAGCCAAGGGCACACACAACAACTTTGGAACAGGCATTACCAAGAATTACGACCTCAAAGAAGATTCAACGCGTTTTAAAGTATTCAAAATATATTTCAGCGAATAGGTTAGTAAACACTCTCAGGGTCTTCAGGTTGAGTTCTTAATCGACGCTTGACAAGTTAACAGCAGGAAATATTAGCCCTTCCTATAATCCGTTGCATGAAAAGTTCTATTCGGTGATTGAATTCTTCCAAGCGCAGTCCTTTCGTTATGGTCTATGGATTTCTGTAATTCAAACTGCTTAAACTTTTTTTTAGACATTAAAAAACAAAACATTAAAAAAATAAAATCCTTTAAAACTCAAAGATGTGATTTTTCAATTTAAGAAGGTAGGAACTGAACCGAGTATAAAATTATACAATTTTTAATATTGTTATAAAAGTATATAATTAAACATTTGAAAATTAAATAGAGAATTAATTCATTAATTCTTTTACATATCATTTCAGGGATGTTTTAAAATGCGAAAAATAAACGTTTTAAATGTTAAAAGATGCTTTTAAATTAATATAAAATGTTAAGTTTTTGTAACGTTTGTTTAAATGTTTAAAATTAACTCATTAACTCAAATTTACTTCATAGATATCGAAAGATTTCAATTTTTTTTTTTTTTTATTATTTTTTAATAAATTTTAGCCATTAAAGTATTTTTAATATGATTATAAAAAAAAAAAAAAAAAATTTGATTTTGTTTGCATAAATATAAGATTTTAAATTAATCCATTAAATTTGTATAAAAACAAGTGTAGAATAGCACAAGAAAAAAATGCATTAGCTATTTAAACATCGGTCTAATGAAACGGAACTTAAATGTAAAAATTAGCATGAGTTCTTATGTTCATGCTTAAACTTTTTTAAAGATTTTAAAGGGTTTTTTATGGTGTGTTTTTGTTTTTTAAACCCTACGATGTCAGTTTTCATTTAAGAAGGTAGGAACTGAACCGAGTACAAAATTATACAATTTTAGTATTGCTGTAAAAGAATTTTAATTCAACATTTGGAAATTAAATCGGGTTTTTTTTTTTTTAAATATCATTTCAGAGATGTTTTAAAATGCAAAAATACATAAAAAAAATATATGTTTTAAATGTTAAAAAAAGTTTTTAAATAAAATGTTTTAAATTAACTCGTTAAAATGATAATGTTTTAACATAAAATGTTTTTAAAATGTTGTTAAGTTTTCGTAACTTTTGTTTAAATGTTTAAAATTACTTGAACTCATGTTTAAATGTTTTTAATTAAATGTTTTAAATTAACTCGTAGTTTATAGATTTCAATTTTTTTTTCTATTTTACTTTAATAAAATTTGACCATTAAAGTTTTTTAATATAATTATACAAAAATAATAACAAAGCTTTGATTTTGTCAATATGAATATCATCATCAGTGGCGCAACAGCCCTGGTGGGCTCAAGACCATCTGCCCGCTGGCAGATTTCTAGACAGGAGATGTTTTATTTTTACGGGGTAGGGTTGTCAGCACTACGCCCAACGCTCTACAACCATATTAGACCGGGACCTACGGCTTAAAGTGGATTCCGAACCACTACAAACATCCATGGCACCGCCGAGGCTCGAATCCGAAACCTGTGGCACCGAGCGTCAGAGCGATAGTCACGCGACCATTCAGGAACAACATAATATTTTAAATTAATCCATTAGTTTTTCATAAAAAAAGTGTAGAATAGCACACACACACACACACACACACACACACACACACACACACAAAAATACCTTTAATTATTTAAACATCGGCTTAAAGAAGCGGAACTTTCATATAAAAAATTATCAAGAGTTCTTATGTTCATATTTAATGGTAAAGAATAAAAATTCTTTTTGGGGAAAAAAATACAAGGAGACATTTCGAATGTATTAAAACCGTAAATTTATTATAACAAAGCTGATTATATCTTTTTTATATTTTAAAAACTGTAGTGTGCACGTTGGATTGGACCGGGTGTGGTTGAGATATTGGTTTGGTTTGTCGCTCTACTGTTGCACACTTTTAGCTAATTAGACCGTTTAACATGGATTCCGAACCACTCACACACATCCATGCCACCGCCAGGATTCGAACCTGAAAGCCTGTGGTACCAAAGGCCAGAGCGATAGCCAATTGCCCATCAGTCAGCGGTTGAGATACTGAGGCGCAGATTAGAGAACTCATAGCTTCATTTACACATGCACATCATACAATATTTAGCACATTTAAAGATATAATTATAAATTCGTGAAAGGATTCCACTTCATAAGCAGAGAATCCTAAATTTGGATACTTGCTGGGTGCGTGAAAACTACTTTCTCTCCTAGTGAGAGTCTGTAGTCCAACTAATGAGAGACAATAAATTAAACGTTTCTCAGCAACAGCGCATGTTGGGCTGTACTTCCTCTTGAGTGAGGGTCTTGAGGCCTACTGACCATTTCTCCTGAACGCCAAAGGGAGGCGCTTTTGTTAGAGCATAGGAAAAGCACGATTACAATACTAATTTGAGAAAATTCTACGACAAAACAAAAGTTTTGTTAAAGCAAAGTAATACGATGTGAACTGTACTTTATCTCAACCATATATATTCTCGTAACTACAGTTCTTAAGTTTTCTTATTACATTGATATTTCATACATCAATTCGACAGACCAACAAACATCGAATCATTGAAATTAACATTTCGTTTACTAGGATAAGGAATTTTGGATGAGGAGGAATTTAGATAATCTCATCTAGGTCAGCATCATTTTTTATGCTCAATTAAGTTCCAGTTCTTTATGGTCCATTTAAAGGAAAAAAATAATCTATCTTGATGAAACCTCTTATGATAGTCAATGCCAATTTGCATGCCATCGAGAAACCGTTCTTCAGGTCAAAGGTTCCTGACACTTGGGAGTCAAGGAACTTCATTTCTAATCAGACATTTAATAAATCAATTCCATTCAATTACTTGAATTCTTCTTTTTATCCTTCCTACAACTGAGTATATGCAATAGGTATTCAGGTATTGCAGGTACACAGTTCATTTTTGACGGCTTAATATAATAATAATACATTTAAAAACAAAAAACATAAAATCCAAATCTTTCTCAATAGCCAATTAGGAGTTATTTTATATGAGTTCATCACGTTTCATAACAGTTTTGGGGGTGGAGATCAAAGGTTTCTATTGATGTTCTATTAAACGTTTTCAACTCTTCTTGTAAATGTTTTTTAAACGATTTTTAATGTTTACCGCCTAATCGGTTTTGTTACGTCATCATATTTGAAATTAGCAGGTTTCGTTGGGAATGCAAAAGCCACAAATATAATTACTTCATTTAATTTCGTTTGTGCCACAATTCTATTTCAAAAATTACAATTCCTATGTAATTAAAAAATTAGTTTTTTAGAGAGAGTGAATTTTAGTCACGAACTAGAAATAATTATAAGGAATTCATAAATGTGTGGCATGCATGTTTATCTTTTAAGATCAGAGAGAACGGGTTGCTAAGACCTGCGGATATATATATATATATATATATATATATATATATATATATATATATAATGTGTGTGTGTGTAATTTAAAAAAATCATTTTACAAATAGCTTTTTTTCAGATTTTGATGAAAAGATTCAAATATGGAACATGATCTGGAACTAATTTAATAAAAAACACATACACTTAAATATTAGCAAATTATTTTATTTGATGCTTATTATAATTTATTGCAAATTCAAAGACGAAGAACTTTCAATAACATGCTAGCCTGAATGATCAGCTTATCATAATACAAGGTCCTCAACTCTGTTGACTGTATGTAAATATTTATTTCAAGATTTCATTACGCATTTTATCAGATGCTAAGAATGTGTTCCATTTTGAATTGGCAAACAAAGTAGCAAGTAGCAGAAGTAATTGTTATAAAACAGAAATGCACTAACTTGTGAAGGATAGAGGCCACGTGTACTCAATGTAGCTTGGCAAGCCACAAAAAAATCGATAAATTATCTTTCACATATGTAGTTTTGTTTATTTAATTATTATATTACACTTATTTATAATTGTATATTAATATAAATTATATATTCTTTTATATATTGAAACGGATAAAATAGAAAACGCGGTTTTTACAACAACTAAGCAAAAATGTGGGGCTGATGGCAGAGTGACTAGCTCTCTGGCGCTGGATGCCACAGGTTTCAGGTTCAAGCTCTGGCGGTGCCATTGATACTTGCAGTGGTTCGAATCCACTTTAAACAGTAGGTCCTAGTCTAATATAACTGTAGAGCGTTGGCTGACAACCCTACCCTGTAAAAAAACATCCCCTGTCTCGAAATCTGCCAGTAGGCAGACGGCCTTCACCCCAATGGGGCTGTTGCGCCAATGAAGAAGAATGACATAGTATTCATTCATACTACATAACATATATTCAAATGATGATGCACAATAGAAAGAAAATTTTAGAAAAATTTAATAGTATTTAACACTTCTGTACATATCTGCAATGACACACAAAAATCAATTATTTCAGCTTTCGTTTTAAGGAGATAATAATAATAATAATAATAATCTTTATTGTGACAGTTTGTTAAAAATAGAAATAGCCTGATATATAGAGAAATATAAGAAAGTGTTTAATCAAAATAATCATCAGCAAAAATAAACGCAATCATTTGCATTGCGATTCCGTTCAAATAGAAATAACCTAACATACTATACAGAGAAATATATGAAAATGTTCAATCAAAAATACTCATCAGCAAAAAATAAATGCAATCATTTGCATTGCGATTCCGTTCAAATAGAAATAACCTAACATACTATACAGAGAAATATATGAAAATGTTCAATCAAAACAATCATCAGCAAAAAATAAACGCAATCATTTGCATTGCGATTCCGTTCAAATAGAAATAGCCTAACATACCATACAGAGAAATATATGAAAATGTTCAATCAAAATAATCATCAGCAAAAATAAAAGCAATCATTTGCATTGCGAATCCGTTCAAATACAAATAACCTAACATACTATACAGAGAAATATATGAAAATGTTCAATCAAAATAATCATCAGCAAAAATAAAAGCTATCATTTGCATTGGTGAATCCGTTCAAATACAAATAACCTAACATACTATACAGAGAAATATATGAAAATGTTCAATCAAAATAATCATCAGCAAAAAAATAAACGCAATCATTTGCATTGCGATTCCGTTCAAATAGAAATAACCTAACATACTATACAGAGAAATATATGAAAATGTTCAATCAAAATAATCATCAGCAAAAATAAACGCTATCATTTGCATTTTGCGATTCCGTTCAAATAGAAATAACCTAACATACTATATAGAGAAATATATGAAAATGTTCAATCAAAACAATCATCAGCAAAAAAATAAACGCAATCATTTGCATTGCGATTCCGTTCAAATAGAAATAGCCTAACATACCATACAGAGAAATATATGAAAATGTTCAATCAAAATAATCATCAGCAAAAAATAAAAGCAATCATTTGCATTGCGAATCCGTTCAGATAGAAAATAGTCTGAAATACAAAGAAATATATGAAAATGTTCATTTATAATAATCATGACACAGTGCGAATTCGTTCATACGCATTTCTTTATCGGCACAGTTTTTGAGTGCTTAAAGTGTGGCAAGAGATAATTGGGACTGCCGGAAACTCCTTTAACATCACTATTTAAAAACTTCTCCTAAACGCATTCTTCGAGATGTTCTTATCTTAGTTTTAAAAGAGATCAAGAGGTTAGCCAAATGAGGGTCAAGAATGTAATCCTTTATGTTTCTTTTTTTTCGCAGAATGAAAACGCGAGAGGTCGAAAGAAACTGCTTTCATTCTATTCAATTTCTGAAGTCCTTCATTGTTCAGCAAAAAGCAAACCAAAAGTACAATGTCCGATTTTAAAACAAGCTAACTCTTTCTTTCTTTGAGCAACCCAACAGCTCTAATATTGATTAATCGTTTTTTTTTTTTTTTTATATAGATGGATCATATGTGGGTGGGGATTGCGAATAATTGTACATGAAATCTTGCTCACAGAACATAACCACAGAAGATTCCATAAATTTAATTTCGAGCGCTAGATAAAGATACAGCATGCATATTTATTTAATTGCAATATTTAAAATTGATTAATGGCAATAAAAATAATTATTGATCTGGTTTTCTTTTACACCAAGAACACGAACGAAGTGAGGAAGCAATTAAGCCTTTTTCCCGTACTTTCCAAATCATATC
Organism: Caerostris extrusa; assembly: GCA_021605095.1. NCBI lineage: Eukaryota > Metazoa > Arthropoda > Arachnida > Araneae > Araneidae > Caerostris > Caerostris extrusa. Next base: position 61,301 of record BPLR01007962.1, on the reverse strand, counting down.
GGAAAAACTTCTGGAAAAAACCACATTTAGCTAAATAAACTTTCCAAAATACAACAAAAAAAATCCTAATATATATTACAGTTTTAAAATATTTAAATAAAAATAAATATTATTTATAAATATATTTCCAGTAATGAATACTTGAAGCCCAATAATCACAAATTTAATTAGTTTAACCATTAATATCAGACGGCGAATGCAAAAACGAAAATAGCCTTAACCAAACATACTCTATTAAATAATGTTTTTTTTTTTTCCTTCACATCTCACCTTTGTACCTAGGGCAGCCCGCAACCAATTAGATAAGTGAAGGTGAGCATCGGCGAGCCTCGTGTATACTACAAACAACCCACCAGCAGCTGTTGATGGGAGGACTTTTAAACGTAACTGTCCTGCATTTGCGTGTCTTAATGGGAAAAAATCGAAAAACTACACCAGGCAGTTTGACTATCGATTTGGATTTGTTTGTCACTCTACGATTATTTTGTGCACGCTTTAGGCTAATTAGACTGGGACCTACAATTTAACGTGGATTCCGAACCACTAACAAACATCCATGCCACCACCAGGATTCGAACCTGAAGCCTGCGGTACCAAAAGACCAGAGAGCTAGCCAATTGGCTACTTAGGTTGCCGTTTGACTATCGATGCAAGATGCTTTGACATCAAGAAAAGACTACGGATTCGAATCTCAACCCTCCTGCAAGCTAGTTGCGCATGTTGGGTTGTCATAAAGTTATATTGATTTCGTACAGTTAATAAAATTTTTGAAGTTATTTAAATTTCCGATAAAATTTAGCAGGATTAAAAACTATCATACTTACACGAATGTAGTACAATATTTTTTTAATCGAGAAATTAATTCAAATGAAAAAAACTAAAAATTTAACTATTTTTTTTTAATTTTTAACTCGTTTAAAAATTAAAAAAATAGTTACATTTTTAATTGTAAACGAGTTAAAAATTAAAAAAAATAATTACATTTTTAAATGTAACTTGTTTAGTTCCGTACTAAATTTAATTATTTTTTATTATATTATAAACGAATAACGGCATCAAATTTCAAGTTACAGAACTATTTTTTTTTTTTTTTTTTTTTTTTTTTAATAAGCACCAATCAATGAGATTAAAATTTTGCAGAATTTAAATTCTGAATATCCAATAGAGGTACTTGCGTATTAACGGTACCTTGGCGACAGACTTGGCGGTTTTTAAGTGTCGCCAATCTTTATTATTTGGAATAAAAATATTTTTAAAGCGTTTTGATTTTAAATGAAGTGTTTCACATATATTTTATTATTTGGAACAAAAATTTTAAGTGTAGATTGGCGCCAAATCTGTAGCTGCGGTTGGTGCGTGTGCTCTTTATTGGCGCAACTGTCGCCAAGGTACCGTTAATACGTAAGTACCTCAACAGATCTAAAGTCACATTCACATTCATATGCAGCACAGAGTCTTAAAGTTAGCGTGTTAATTCAACTGAGACACGATACGTGTTTTTCCCACAACCGAAGAATGGAGATCAAACATTGTAACGATATAAAGAGAGATTCAAAACGCTTCGTAAACAAGGAAACGTTTGAATCGACCAATAACGGCTCTGTTCTTCAAATAACACAGGAAGTGTCAAAAGGATTCAAAGGGGTGAATGAAAGGGATACATTGTAATAAAAAAGGAGGGATGCATAGTCCCAAATAGAGGGTACAGTAAGCTACTCGGTATTAGTGCTACAAAAAATATTCAGCGAAAAGAAAAATGAATAAATATTCCGTAAATAAATACCCGATACTAAGTTCATCTACTGAAATAAATGAGTTTAGAATGAATGATTAATATGAGCTTGGAAAGGTTTCAAATAATATGACCCAAACAAATTTGAAAATTAATTATGCTTGTCCAGTAAAAGACAATACTCCAAAATAAGAATTCAATATATGAAAGTTTTATTTATAGAATTATTTGTTAGCTTGGATTTGGTTTGTCGCACTAAGGTCATTTTGCGCACACTTTAAGCAAATTACATCGGGACCTACAGTTTATTTAGGAATATGAGTCGCTAACAAACATCCATGCCACAGCCAGGATTCGAACCTGAAAGCCTGTGGTACGAAAGGCCAGAGAGCTAGCCAATTAGCCATCAGGCCGGTAATTATTTGTTAGTTTGGTTTGTCGCTCTACGGTTATTTTGTGCACAAGAGGGCTAATTAGACCGGAACCTACAGTTTAACGTGGATCCCGAACTACTAATAATATCCTTACCACCCCCGGATTCGAACCTGAAAGCCTGTGGTACCAAAGGCCAGAGTGCCAGCCACTCAGTCATCAGGCTAGAAATTATTAGAGTTACTTAGTGTCGGTTTATATTTTGTAAATCAATAATTTGATCCTGTAAGGTATATTCAATTTAATTTTCATCATCGTCATTGGCACAACATCCCCATGATGGGCAAAGGCCGTTTGCCTACTGGCAGGGAAATAAACAGCTAATAATAGTTAATAAAACAGCTGTAGATCTGAGTTGCTTCTTTACAGTTTGAGAATGATGAGGGTGACATGTCTGATTGGTCTCTGTCACGCTCTACGGTCATGAGACCGGGACCTACAGTTTAAAGTGGATTCCGAACCACTAACAAACATCCACCGGGCACCGCCGGGACTCGAACGCGAAACCTATGGCACCGAGCGCCAGTCACTCGACCATCACGGCCCAATTTAATTTTCATCATTTAAAAATATATGTTAGATTTAGTTTATTACTATTACACTGTTTTTTTTAGGAATTGGCACTGAAAATTCACAACTTATTTGAATCCATTATTTAATTTTAAATTTTCATTATAATTCGATATTTGCGAAATGTTGTATGATAAAAAAAGTTAGGGAAAAATTAAACTCAGTATATTCCTTAGAATTTGGTCAATAAAAGCATTTTTTTTTTTATCACAAATACTTCACTGAATAAAAGTGAGTAGTGAAAAAATATTTTATCTATTATCATATGAGAAGCAGTAGTAAAAATTAAGATAATTTTAAAGTAGAAATTAAAGCAAAAAAAGCTTAATATTTTTATTTATTTGCAACTACAAAAAAAAAATAAAAAGTTGAATTTATCAAATCTAAAAGAATAATAATAATTGCATAATTTCTAAGAATTTCTACAAAATTATTAAATAAATCGAAAGCTGATATCAATACAAAACTACTAATTAGGAGATATTTTGTGAATATTTTCAATATTATAAATTTGTTCCTCTATTTTTTGCATTCAAAACACACTGATAAAAATATTAAATGATAGATTTCATCTTACATTTAGGTAAATACAACAAAGGTGAGGTCATTGGCTTAAATACAAAAATAAAAGCAACAGAATGTCAAATTTTTACATCATTTGCCTCGGTATGTGTAATCCAAATTTGTTCGGAATTTAACATAGCAAACACTGCATAAAAGCGAGAACATTACACAAGTGAAAAAAATAAAATGTTTTTCACTACAAAATAAATTATCTATTTCCTTACAAAGATTTCAATACATATGAGACGCAGTAGTAAAAGTTTCAAGTTAAAATTAAAGCAAAAAGTTTAAAAAAAAATAATAATAATGGAATAATTTCTAAAAATTTCCACAAAACTGTTAAACAAATCTAAAACTGATATCAATATAAAACCTACCAACTAGGAGATATTTTTGAGAATATTTTCAATATTATAAACAGTTTTTTTTTTCCTTTCCCCCCCCCCCACCCTCCTTCCTCGTTCAAAACACACTGGTAAAAATATTAGTTGATAGACTGCATCTTAAGGAAATGTCACAAACTTGAGGCATTGCCTCAAGTACAAAAAGTACAAAATAAAAGCACAAAAATAAAAGCAACAAAATTATGTTAATTTTTTTACCTCCTTTGCATCGGTATGTGTAATCCAAATTTGTTTAGAGTCTAACATAGCAAACACTGTATAAAAGGTGGTACATTACACAAGTGAACAGAAAGAAGAACTCGTGATTCGCACTATACGTAATTCAGGAAAACACGCACTCCAAAATTTCCCGCCAAAATCTTCGCACGCAATGTAACAATATCAAATACTACACATAACAACTTAAAACACTGCGCTGTCATCACCATCTCCATACAAGTATCACTAACAAGATATACATTTACTTTCAAACACTGCTGTTGTTAAAACAACCACACCGAAGCATTAAAGGTGGATTCGCACTAGCATATCCCAAAACAAGAGCAGTTCCGCTCCATTCGCTGGCTAACAAACAGACAAAAAAACCCAGATGATGTTGGATCGAGGCTCTGACCCAGACTGGCTCTGGGTTCGCGTTCGAGAGAGGGAGAGGTCTCAAGGGTAACTGGTTTCCCTCTGGCATTCCGTCAATTAGAAAAGTGGATTCGGATGAGGAAGGATTTGCGCGCGAAAGCATCGTTATTATGATCATCATGAAGGCATGGGAATCACATGATTCAGGTGATTTGGATTGGGGATTTCGCATCGCGTTGCCGAATCAGAAAGAAAAATAAAATAAAAATGGAAATTTGGAGAAACAAGAGTGATTGAAGCGTATTAGAAAGGGCAAGAAACCAAAATCCATCAGCATGAAGAAAAATAAATCCATCTTGATTCTAAAATTACTTCTTAATTCAAATAAAAATGCAATAAGATATTCTTTAATGAGATAAGACATTATGTACTATATATATATAATCCAATACTCTACCATATTAGCTTATATTCAATTATAATGGTGGAAAAACTGAAATTGAACGTAATAGAAGAGTCTCTAAATTTTTCTCTCATTTAACAATGCATTATTTTACGTTCTCTTGCAACATAGCACTATCATGTTTGTAATTCTCTGCTTAATCAGTTTTCTCCGAATTTTAATTTTCCACGTTTTTAATTTTCCGTCAATTTTCCACGTAATTTAAAAGCAATCACAAATAGTGAACAGTAAAAAGAGATAGATAAAGGTTTGGCGGATTTCGAACCGCTAACAAACATCCAGGATTAGAACCTGAAGCCTGTTGTATCAAAGGTCAGAATACTAGCCAACTGGCCATCAGGGCGCAAACAGAAATAGAGTGACAATAGTGACAGATAGAGAGACAAATATTAACAGAGATAGAGAAACAAATAGCGATTATTTGGATAAATAAATGATTGCATGGTGTGGTGTGAAACAAGAAATAGCCTACGACTTTTTAAAAACAAGAAATAGCCTACGACTTTTTAAAAACAAGAAATAGCCTACGACTTTTTAAAAAAACAAGAAATAGCCTACGACTTTTTAAAAACAAGAAATAGCCTACGACTTTTAAAAATAAGAAATAGCCTACGACTTTTTAAAAACAAGAAATTGCCTACGACTTTTTAAAAAAGAAATAGCCTACGACTTTTTAAAAACAAGAAATAGCCTACGACTTTTTAAAAACAAGAAATAGCCTACGACTTTTTAAAAACAAGAAATAGCCTACGAATTTTTAAAAAAAACAAGAAATAGCCTACGACTTTTTAAAAACAAGAAATAGCCTACGACTTTTAAAAACAAGAAATAGCCTACGACTTTTTAAAAACAAGAAATAGCCTACGAATTTTTAAAAACAAGAAATCACCTATGAATTTTTAAAACCAAAAATCGCCTATGAATTTTTAAAACCAAAAATCACCTATGAATTTTTAAAACCAAAAATCGCCTATGAATTTTTAAAACCAAAAATCGCCTATGAATTTTAAAACTAAAAATAACCTATGAATTTTTAAAACTAAAAATAACCTATGAATTTTTTAAAACTAAAAATAACCTATGAATTTTTAAAACAAGAAATAACCTATGAATTTTTAAAACAAGAAATAACCTATGAATTTTTAAAACAAGAAATAATTATCTTACAGTTATTTATGAAGCTTATAACTCAATATTTTTATCTAAACTTCAACGCTTCAAAGCTCATATTTTGTGGGAGCTTCAGTATAGTATTGTTCCGGCTTTGTTTTGATTTTTTTTTTTTTTTCTAATTTCTCTAATTTTTGTTAATAAACCAATCCTTCACATATAAATCATGAGCACCTTAACCAATTCTCCGTATTATAACTTCAGAAGTTATAGTCACCATAAAATAGAAACCAAAATACTACACATTACGATAGTAAACCCATTGAAAAATACACTACAGGAAGATAAGATACATTTAGAAGTCTCTTTTTTTCAATCTCTTCTTACAACATAATAAGTTCAGTTCAATACAAGAAAAAAAAAAATCCACTCTTACCTAAGTACCTATAAAGGGTGCTTGGAGGAATGGAAGAAGTTATCGTTTCTAAGATGTGATATGGTAAACTTAATACTTAGCTTCTCTTTAACCTATCTATACCATAATACTTCGAATACTTGGTGTTGCAGCTGCAGATGTTTACATAAAGATAATAACCATCACAGACACTAAACTTTTTGTTGGGTATGACTTTGTTTATGGAAGTCAAACTAACTTGTTTTGGTTCTTACGAGAAAGATATTATAAATGCTCCAGTTTACAGAATGCCACAGTAAAACAAGTAATAACAAAATAAAAAAAAAAATTTAAAGTCAATTCCTACTTTATTTCCACTATATTGCATAAAGTCCTTTATAAATAATTTACATTCATTTTTTAAGTTTATCTGGCGCCATCTATTGGTAGATATATGCAACTTAAATTTCAAAAAACTAAAATTAATTAATTAAATTTAATTAATGAATTAATATTTGAAAAAAACTGTATTCACATCAAGTGTCACCAACTACATGTTCAAAAAAATGTATTTGAAGTTGAGTGGACGAATAAAAAGTTTTATGAACGATTGAAAATTTGAACAAGATATATATATAGGGAGAGCGTGAGCTAATAGAAGGAATTGAATAAGGAGAGAGTTTTAAATTTTGCATTAAAAATTTTGCAATTATGTATTTAATACATAAAAAGTAAATTAAAGAATATGTTTGTTTACTGATGGCGACTTTTTATTAAAAATTATATAATAATAAAATGAAGCACTCTTTTATATGTAATTTAATTTATACTAATAACAAGTTATTTAAATAAATATACAGGAAAAAGAAATGCTAAATATCGTGGAAAATTTAGTGTCAATACTCATGCAAAAAAAAATAAATAATAATAATAATAATAATAATAATTTGCGTGTCGTTTTTAACAAATTTACCCATCTATATATAAAAGCATTTGTGTTAAACTGCATTAAATAAATATAAAAAAAAAAAAAAAACAAGCATCCAATAATAAAAAAAAAAAAAAACTACATAAATCTCACAAACTTCTACCTTCTGATTATTGGAACTGTGTTATACATGTTGTTTCTTATTCCACTTGGTAGACAGCAGCATCTAGACCAAGTCGAACGCGTGTGACCTCATAGAAAGAAGGAAGGGGGTAGATTCTGTCGTGATGGAGAACCCGTAGATAGAAGTCTGACTCGGCTCTATGACGCTGACTTTTTACGGGGTAGGGTTGTCAGCCCTACGCCCAATGCTCTACAGTGCTATTAGACCGGGACTTACAGCTTAAAGTGGATTTCGAACCATTACAAACATTCATGGCACCTACCAGTCTCGAACCCGAAACCTGTGGCACCGAGAACGCTAGTCGCTCAGCCATCAGGTCCTTATGTTATACATTTCTGACATTAGCATATCATTCTTGAACTTAAACCACGTCTATTTTAATTTTTTTTTAATTTAAAACTTCTAAATGTAAGTTATTACCTAGGATATTATCTCCTACTGCCAAATGGTGCAAGGTAGTTTACCAATGATAAACAACGAGCGATTGAGGGGGAACTGAAAATTTTTAAGCAATATACATTACGGAAACTGTGCATGAAAAATATTAGACCCCCCCCCACACACACACTTTTCCAACAAAAATTTGTAACATAAAATTTTAAAGATAGTGCAATATGGGCCGCTTAAAATGCTATATTCTAGTGCAGTATGTCACCTATGAAAATATGGTACAGAAATGCTTTGAAATTTATTTTTAAGCATATTTATTTCACAAGAAATAAAATATTCTCGGAAATATATATATATTCGGAGGGCGTAAAATGAAAATTTCGGAATTTTTACTTCAATTTTCGGAATGGCTAACTTCATATTTTTGGAATTCTTAATAACAACCAACCTTGCAAATAGATTATTATTAATAATTAATTTACTTTTCCACTGTGGTTTTGGTTTGTCGCTCTACGGTCATTTTGTGTACACTTTTAGGCTAATTAGACCGGTACCTACAATTTAACGTGAATTCCGAAACACTCACAAACATCGATACCACCGCCAAGATTAGAACCTGATGCCTATAGTACCAAAGGCCTAAGCTCTAGCCAATTGGCCATCGGGCCGCTCCATTGTGGGTACAAAAAAGAAAAATCCCATTTTCCTTACTAAAATGTGTGAGATTTTCCTTGTGCATAAATGCACTTTTAAAATAATGTCAAAAACAGACACCACATAAGATTTCTTACAGTATAAACCAAATGAAGTAGATTCTAAAAAGATTAATAATTCTTGAACTTAAGATGTGCAATCAATCCGATAATAATAGCGTTGATTAAAACTTAATTTCTACGAGGAATTCATTTGCATTTAATGATCCTATTTTGCTGTAGGGCTAACTGAATCATCGCGACAAGTATTCAAAAAAATAGGTTATATTTAACGCATATCACGTATGTTCGCATTGAACGTTAACGATTATAAAACATTGCATTTAACTCCTTGCACGAGACCGGAATGAGCAATCTTGATGAAGTCGCATGCGATGCCAATTTTCCCCATTAACGACTCAACTACATCATCATCATCATCATCATCATCATCATCATAAGTAATTTAAATTATTAGTCTTTTTTCTTCCTATTCTCTATGTTATTAGAATGAAGAAAAAAAAGTAACACTCCTGAAACTACTTTTATTGGTTAAATATTGTTAAAAAAAATATTTATATTATCACACGTAGAATGTGTTCATTTTTGAGTATAATGTTTACGTTTATATTTATGACTGTAGTCTTCTTAAAGACGCATTACAAAAAAAATGTAGTGGTGTGGTTAAGGCCAACCAGATTGTAACTGGGTGTGGTTGGGTTGAGAATTTTGAGGTACAGGTTTGAGAACTCACAGCTTTAGTTACAAATGCACAAACACCGCACACATACAATTAGAGATGTACAATATTTAAAAAGTTTAAAAACGGATAATTACAGATTCGTGGGAGGACTCCACTTCTAAGCCAAAAACCCGATACTCAGATACGCGCAGGGTGCGTGAAATATATATACTTCCTCTCCGGTAGAGTCTGTGGGCAACCACTAAATATATTGCTGAATCGCTAGATATATTGAATAATGCGCCGGGATGCACTAAATATATTGGCCCACCATGGGCTGTTGAGCCTCTGAAGATGATGATGATGATGAATAGATAAAAGCAATTACACAAAAAGTAAAGTAAAAGTTTAATAAATATGACTCACAAAATATTCAAGATTCCACTGTAATTAATAAATAAACTTAATTTTTTCACGAATTGTTGTTGTTACTAACTTTTTCTACACCAGGTCCAACAGAAGACGACAGTCCATGGCTAAGGGTAAAAAGCGTTAAAAAGTTGAACTTTTTCTAATCAGACTGCACATTTAATTTTTAAATTTAATTTTTAAAAGTGAAAATTCTGGGATTACTACAAAGAGTTATTTATTTCAATTTCAACAAAAAGTGAACTTTTAATATTTTTTTAACATCGCATTTCTTCACTAGGACAAAAGAGCACAAACGAAAAAACTATAAAACGAAAACCGAGATAAAAACTGGAACAATGCAAGTGCGGAGTTACACACGAACGCAATAACAAAGTCCTGGAATCCTACACAATTGGAATAGGAAAATTTATTACAGTAGATGCTCCGTTTTAGAAGCAATATATATTTATTTATTATTATTTTTCTTTTTTTCAGCGTACTGAGAAGTACTTCATTCGTGACTTTAGTTTAGTAGAACAAAAACTCAATTTTTCTAAATGGAAAACTGACATATTTAAGAACATTACATAAAAGAAAATTCGGATAACTTTTAAACTTTTTATTATAAAGAAACATAAAAAGCATATAACACATTTTGTACAGATTTAAAATGAATGAATAATATAAATATAATTGACTAATTATGAAATGAGCTAAAATTTCACAATTAAAACGAGAAATATATATATGAATTTTTAAAAAACAAATAACATCTTATGAATTTTTAAAACAAGAAATATATACTCTATGAATTTTTAAAAAAGAAATACTCCTATGAATTTTTAAAAAAGAAATACATCCTATGAATTTTTAAAACAAGAAATAATTATCTTCCACTATGAAGCTTATAACTCAATATTTTTATCTAAAATACAGCCTTTGTCAATTTGAAAATTATATTTAAGTGATGCAGGTAATGCAAGTAAGCTATTTGAGAACCTGTAGACCACTTAATACACATGGTGGCGTTAAATATATTTCCTCTCGGAATGAGAGACTGTAAACTAAACGTTTGTCAAAGAGAGGCGCAAGTTGCACTGTACTTCCTCTCTCTTTCTGGCGGTCTGATGGCCAATTGGCTAACGCTTTGGCCTTTGGTACCACAGGCTTTAGGTTCGAACCTAATATATATTAAAATTTTTAAAATATTTAAATAAAAATAAATATTATTTATAAACATACTTCCAATAATGAAGAATAGCTTGAAGCACAATAATCACAAATTTAATTAGTTTAACCATTAATATCAGACGGCGAATGTAAATAAATAAAAAATAGCCTTAACCAAGCGTAAAATAGGCGTGACAGGCCCCAATCAGACTTCTCACTCACCCACATCATTCCCAAACTGTAAAGGAGCAACTCAGCTCTAGGCACAGTGATGAGGTGTGGCGTAGTAAGTAGTGGATCGGAATCCATGTTAAACAGTAGGTCATGGCCTAATTAGCTCAAAGTGTGCAAAAGATTACCGTAGAGCGCCAAACCAAATCCTCTCGGTGAGAGTCTCGAGGCCTACCAACCATTTCTAATAAACGTAAAAGGGGAGGGAGGTGCTCTTGCCAGTGTGAAGGAGGAAGCATGGTTACATGACTCTTCAATAAAGAGTACAAATCTCCATTGACTTGTACCGCAATTGACAAGTTTGCCCAATCAAACGTTTTGTTTGGTGGTGCAGTGTGAGGGGTACATGTAATGTATGCAAACAACCCTCTTCTATGAAACTTTTTGTGTACAATTGATTTGGAAATCAATCTTCCTATGACTGCTACAAGAGAAGATCTGAGATGGGTTTATATAGTGGTTCTGTGCCTCTTTGCAGTTACCAATAGTGGTCAGTTGTTGCACTTGGTCTTCTTTGACTACATCTTCTAAAAGCAGATTCTATTGTTAGAAATGCAATCCACAATGAATTACAGAAAAGCTCAAATTCAATCTACTTAAGATCGCCTTAGGACCATTCCTATTTACCCAGTCAGTGACTAGTCAAAATAATTCTTCAGATAAGTGACGTGAATACTCATATCTAAAACATGGCTATTTCGAAATTTCACTACGCAGAAGCTGCAGATGTTTTTAAATACCCGTTTTCGGCTACGTGCCCAGCGACGTTAAACAACTCCATTACTTTGAATACCTTATTAAGATGCAACATTACTTTTTACACATACTGCGCATTTTTTACAAATTTTTGATATTCTAAACACTGTTTTCTAATTTTTTTTTTTTTTTTCTTCTTAATTTTTGTAAATAAGTATAAGAATTATAAATGGTCAATTTTTATATTATCCGAATCCATTATATTTTTAATTGATGAGAAAACGTATGCAATAAAAATGATTTATTTCTAAATCAAATTTACAAAACTATAATAAAAAAATGATAAAATCAATTCTTTATGTTTATACAAATGTTTTACATTAAAACGTTTTTACAACAATACTTAATGTTAACAGTTTAATAGAGAGATGCAAATTGAAGTTGTTAATCGATTAATTCGCATAATTTTCCTAATTACGATTTTAATGATAGTATTTTCCCATTAAAACTTACCAAAATAAAATAAGTTGCGGTATTTATTAAAGCTAACCAATGATAAATCACACTATTTACTAGCTTGGTTTGGTTTGTCGCTCTACGGTCATTTTTTGCATACTTTGCACTAATTACACAGGGACTTACAGTTTAACACGAGGATTCCGAACCACTCACGAACATCCATGCCACAGCTATAATTTTAACCTGATGCCTGTGGTACCAAAGGCTAGAGCGCTAGCCAATTGGCCATCAGGCCACCGATTAATAAGAGGTGTATATAACCCATAATTTCAATTTCTTACCCAACAGCGTACAATTTCTACCATAAAGAAAGCAGAATGATCTAGGATGATTGCACGATATCTGATGATGAGGTTTGGTTTGTCGCTCTACAGTCATTTTTTGCACACTTTAGGTTAATTAGACCGAGCCTACAGTTTAACGGGGATTCCGAACCACTAACAAACATCCATGTCACCGCCAAGATTCGGGCTTTACGCCTGTGGTACCAAAGGCTAGAGCGCTAGCCAATTGGTCATCAGACAGCTCATACTTACTTGTGAATTGTTTAAGGTTCCCATGTTTTATAAAAAGCATATTATCATCAAACATTTCTCATATTTTTGTGTCAGCAGTACATAGTTAATAAATGACAGTCTGTGATACAAATAAATAAAAAAAAATATATTTAACTGCATATTCGATGTATATCAATTCCTTCATGTAGTTATTTTAAATTTATTTATATTTGTTTTTAAATTATTTTTAAAAAAAGAATATTTTTATCATTAGTAAATTATCTAATAATGCATTTTAAATACAAATTTTTTCTGTTCAATGAAAAAACTAATCAGTGTTATTTTTTATTATTAAATTTCTTTTGAAAAATGTCATATATTTTTAAAATACTAAATGTAAAGATTATTCAAATTTAAAAAAAAAAATCACAAACAGTGAATGGAAGAAAATTAACATAAATAAGGAATTTTTAGTTACGCAACTCGTAAAGACCTTATTCTTTCTCACAGCTGTTCAGCCAAGCACGATAAAAATCAGCAGCTGATTCTACACATAAACGAGAGCTATCCAGTCCAAATGCCATCAAATAAAAGCGCTGCTCTAACCTTAATTCAAGAATGAATTCCAGGAGAGATTCAGAAGTTACTTTTATACAACTAATTGAAGGGAGTCATGCATGATGGTTTTTATTCGATTATTTTCAACTAGATTTTTATTATTAGCAAGTTAATGAACTGCAATGCAAGCATGAATAATGTATTTATGGATATTTAATCATGTAACTTCTAAAAAGCTTTTTGATAAGAAAGTAAAGGGGAAAATAAAACATCTAAATATTAAAAATATTTGTAATTTTTTGTAATTTTTAAAAAATTATTTTTTGAGCAATATTTTTAGTTTTAATGTTCATCTTTTATGTATTTGAATGAAATTAGTGCAATGTAAAAATTATTAATCAAATAATTGTTGTTCTAATGCAGCTGGCAATACAGATACAGTTAATCTTTATACCATAAGCAAAAAGGCTATACCGCGCTTCAATCCTTTTCACTACCCAGGGGGCACGTGTAGCTTGAAGATATACTATGGAAGCGAGTAACACTACCTCCAACAACGCTCTACCGATCTTATTAGACCGGGGCCTACGGTTTAAAGTGGATTCGAACACCTACAAACATCCATGGCACCACCGGGACTCGAATCCGAAACCTGTGGCTCAGAGCGCCAGACACTCGGCCATCAGGCCCCTTAATATAATAATTAATATATGGAATAATTTTTAATAGCAAACCAGCCTCTTAAAAGAAAGTATAAATTTTTGTGTAATTTTTAAAAAAAAAAAAAACATTTTTACAATAGGTTAAAATCATCTGCAGAACTTAGGAAGGTTATAGAAGGAAGAAGATTATTTCCTAATTCAATAGAACATATTTTAGGAGAAATCAAATTAATTATTTTTTTATCTTTATTTTATTTTTATTTAATAATTAATACAGAATCACTAAAATTAGTTAATTTAAAAACATTTAAGAAAAACATGCAAACAGCTGTCTCGTAATTTTTTTATTTTTTTTTCCGAAAGTTAATGTGAAAAAATATAAAAAATAATTAAAAAAAAAATATATCAATTAAGAATAACTAGACTCGCCTAACAGCTTAAATACGAGAAAAAAATTAATTTTGCAAGTCCTTGATTTTAAAAAACAATTATTTTTTAATGTCTCGAAAATATTTGATTTCGCTTTTATTCATTCATCGAGAATTTATCGCAATGCATGGCTGCATAAAATTTCAGAGTTTGAAAAATATTGCTCAACAATCATTTTTAATAATCGATACATAAAAAATCATAATTTCAATTTATTTACAAATTATTTTTTTTTTTTTATTAAAAATTTCACAGAAATTAAACCTATACAATTGGAAAGGAAAATTATAAAATTAATTTTTCTAAATCAACTGTACTTTCTACAAAGAATTTGAAACATATCAAAATATTTAAAATCAAACTTAACATGCTGAATAGCTTTTTATGTTTATAGGCTTGCACTGTAAAATTAAGTACATACAACATATAGCACAAACAACAATCAAAATCATGTTGTTAAAATAATATTTAACTGAATGTTTACGAATTACAAGAATTCAAGATAACCAATTTGAATTATTTGTCCAAAACAATCACAGGGTTAAAACAATTAAAAATAATTATTTTGCAAAATGAAATTTTAAATACAGACATTTAAAAAAATTTCGTTTCTCTTGATGAAATTTTTTCGTTTGGCATTTTATGCAGAAAATGGTTCTTTAAAATCGTCTGCTGCATTCGTTTGTATTTATTATACAATCTTTACTACTAAAATACAATTTGAAAAGATAAATATAGAATTTTACAGTTAAAATGAATCAAGAATTCTTGACTCACGACTTAATCAAGCTGAATTTGTATACGTATTATTTATCTTAAATTAACATTAACACAATCTAAAAGTAAATAAATACATTCCAATAAATTCATTGAAATCACGATTTCCTGTTTAGTCTCTGATATACGATTGAATTTAACTGCAGCATGAAGTAAAAAAGGGTACAAAGTACACGATTAGCCATGAACTTTAAAATTCATTTAATAAAATGAGCTTATTTTGAAATTATTTTTCTCTGAAAATATAGAAAAATTAAATGACATATTTCACTTAAAATGACTTGGAAAAATAAATAAATAAAAATTTGCTGTATCTTAAAAACCAAATTTTATATAGACACAAATCACAAAAGAAAGTTTACGTATCAGTATTTATCATAAGGACCTTAAAATAATGAAATTAGGACATTAATAAACACGAAGCAAATAATTATTTTTTAGTTAAAAAAATAAATTAAGTAAATAAATTATAAATGATTAATAAATTGAAAAACAATTAAATACATTATTTTACCAGTGATTTGCAATTATTACATATGAAAAATTTGTTTAGCGGGTTTTTTTAATTTTTTTTTTATTCATCTAGACCAAGTCCAAGAACCCATGTAGTCTCATGGAAGGAGGGAGAGGTGGGCAGCTTCTGTTGTGATGGAGCACCCGTACATAGAAGTCTGACTTGGCTTCGTGACGCTGACTTTTTACGGGGCAAGGTTGTCAGCCCTACGCCCACCGCTCTACTGTCTTATTAGATCGGCACCTACAGTTTAAAGTGGATTCCAAACCACTACAAATATCCATGGTATAGCCAGGAGTCGAACCCGAAACCGGTGGCACCGAGGGTCACAGCGCTAGTCACTCAGTCATCAGACCCTTAATAATCAGAAATATATATTTTGATATTCAGAAATGAATATTTCATGTCTCAATTTTTTTCAATGGCAATTTAGCATGTAAAATCCAATCCCAAGTGTCTGATGAGAGTTTTCTGATTTTCTTTCATGTGATACAGAAATAAAGAGAAATTAAAAAAAAAAAAAAATAGCTAACGAATAATTTTGTACACATCCTGTTGTTGCGACTAATCCTCAGTGTCTCGCAGAGCGGACACCCCCTGAATAGTCTACTCACGGATGGAGGGAAAAGGGGCAGCTTCTGTTGTGATGGAGCACCCGTAGGTAGAAGTCTGACTTGGCTCCGTGTCGTTGAAGAAGGCGGGCAATGCTCAGGATAATTCCCTGAGAATGAGGGAACTGTCCCGAACGCTATCGTATGGGAGAAAATCGGAAAACTCCCACCAGGCAAAATGCTGAACATCACAAACACCTTCGAGTCCTTTCGTTTTATGAGACAGTGTCTAAAACAAAGTCGCCAGCGAATTGAACCTTTTCCCTAATGTTCACCAGCGCCGCGCGTTGCCACTGAGCCACGAGACGGGCATGTTTGGTGTAAAAATAGTAAATATGTACTAGTATTAGTAAATAGTACTTTATATGTTTATTTATTTAATAATAATACTATAAAACTAATAACAAAATATTCAATTGCTTAATAAATTCACATAGGTGGGATAATTTATCCTCGGATCTAAGTTGCGAAAAACTTCTGGGAATAGAATTGCACTAAAAATTTAGATTTCTTCTAAATTTTCCCATAACAGATTTGTAATAGATTTCTAAGGAAGCCATTTTTAACACAATAGTATAACGGGTTTTGAAATTGCTTAAATTCAATCACCCGTTTTCAAAATGAACAAGAAAGATCTATTTACAACTTTTGTGATATCCATGTGGAAATCTGTGCGTGGTATAAAATGTAACAAAATTCTTTTGTTGTTCTTGTTTTAGTATCATTTATTTCGAAATATAAATCAAATGACGATTTCGAAGGAAAAAAAAAAAAAAAAAAAAAATTCGATTCTTATTCTGATTAGTTAACATATAACTAAATTTACAAAACAGTTCGGTGTGTATTTTTGTTTTTTAGAATTATAAATTCAATGTCCGGCATTTAAACTTGATTGAGTTATGGTATTACTAAATTATTTAAAATTAGATAGAAATTTTAAAAATTTATTTTATGTATTTAAAACAAAGCATTAAAAAGACATTTTATCTTTATCAAAAAGTATAACTTTGTGATTTGCCAAAAGATAAATTCAAAAACAAAAAAATAAATAAACAAAAAAAAAAAAATTTTTTTTTTTTTTCCATTTAGTAAAAACGAGGAATGGAGGAATGAAAATTTAATGAGTGATAAAAAATAAAATAAACTGCATTAAATTATTAATTTATTATTAATATTTATATTACTATTATTAATTTACATTATTCGGCACATAAATCATATCGTTCTTAGATATGAGATGTTTGTCTGAATGGCGAAGCATCTAATTGTTTTCTTCATTTGTTTGTTTACATTCTTCTGAATCATTTGCTTGTTAACATTCTTTCGTAGCAATTAAAAGCAATTTTTAATAAAACTTATTTTATTATGATGTGCTTTAATTATTTTTGTAATTTTTAATCCTTCATTCACAATTTTTCGCTATTCTCAGATTCGTTTGATTACTATTACATTATCTTAGTTACATACTACTACCATTATGTTGGAATTTATATTTAAACTGAATATTATCACGAAAAAAAAACAAATAATATATAAGAAAAAAATTTTTTAAGTCAATTTCTACTTTTTTTTACTATATTGCAGAAAAGTCCTTTGCAAAAAAGTTGAAATTTTCATCTTACATATGGCGCCGTCTATTATTAGATACATGCAACTTAAATCTAAAAAAAATTTTAATTAATTAATTAAATTTAATGAATGAATTAATATTTGAAAAACTGGATTAACATCGAGTGTCATCCACTACAAGTTCAAAAAAAATATAGTTGAACTTGAAATGATTGAAAATTTGAACAAGATTATATATATATAGGGAGAGAGTGAACTAATAGTAGGAAAATAATTTTAAAAAAGATCTACTGTAAATAATTTATTACAATAGTAGTATAAGTGATAAATAATTTATTATATCGTAAAAAAAAATTATTTTCGTGATAAAAATAATTATCATAGCTAACACATCTAAATTAAATTACATTATTATTGTTTTTTTCCTTCTTATCCTACATGGCAGACATGCAGACCAAGTCCAAGAATCCACATGGTCTCGTGGAAGGAATGGCATCTTCTGTTAAGTTGGAGCAGCCGTCGGTAGAAGTATGAGGTCGGTAGGTCTCCGTGACGCTCAAGGTGGGCGGCAGCACCTTCCGGGAGGACTTTTAGGGGGAACTAAGCCGTATTTACGTATCGTATGGGAGAAAACCAGAAAAACTCACACCAAGTAGTTCGACTAAGGAGGCAAGATGTTAAACATCACAAATGCCCCTCGAGCCTCCTCGTTTTTGAAACAGTGTCTACAACAAAGCCATCAGCATATTGAATCTCTGCCTAATGTTCACCAGCGGAGCACATTGCCACTGAGCCACGAGTCCGGCAAATTACATTACATTAAATAAACAATTTATTTCTATTCTCCGTTTGCTAAGAAAAATAACAAATAATATATTCCACCATCATCATCATCATCAGTGGCGCAACAGCCCCATGGTGGGCCAAGGACGTCTGCCTGCTGGCATATTTCTAGACAGTAGATGTTTTCTTTTTACGGGGTAAGTTTGTCAGCCTTACGCCCAACGCTCTACACTCATATGAGACCGGCACCTACAATTTAAAGTGGAATCTGAACCACTACAAACAGCCATGACACCACCAGGATTTGATCACGAAACCTGTGGCACCGAGCGCCAAACCGCTAGTCACTCGGCCATCAGACTCCATATATTCCACAAGTTTATTTTAAATATTCTCTTCATTAATTTTAAATTTCTCAACACATAAAAATAAAAATGGACGACATTCTTGTAATTTAATAATAAGTTACACATAAATACAAAACAGTTCAATTAACTAGAATGTTCTTTTTGTGTAAAATTGACAGTCAAACGCTAAACACTAACAATTGTTTCAAATACAGAAGAATTTAAAGCGAAACATAAGTATTTATTTGATGATTTATTATCAATGCGTATCATAAGAAAAGTATAAATCCCTGTTTTACGGTTACTAATAATGATTAAATTATGATGAAAGGGCGATAAACATAATTGGTAATTTATTAGATGAAACAGCAGCTGTTGTAACACGGGAACTATTACTGAGTGTTATTACTGAAAATCATAAAATAAACGATAAAACGATAGTAAATTTATCCAAGTTATTTAGTTACTTATCCAAGTGATGCTAACATTTAAAAAATTTCGAAAAAAAATGAAAAAAAAAAAGAATTTGAAAATAAAAATATTTTAAATATTATTTCAATACATAAAATGAGTAAAAAAATTTTTAATTTTATGAAGTAATATCTCATTATGTAAATTGTTTAATTAATATATTTGACAAGATATGTACACAATTTTTTTAACAAATTACATTACATTGTACAATTAAAAGGAAAAAAACGACACATAAAATGATTTTTAATGGTGATTCAAATTTGATATTTATATTTCTGTGTTATTAATGATATATAAAAAAATTATAACAAGTTATGCGCTTCATTACATTGATAAAAAAAAAAAAATTCGAGCTATTCTTACAAAACCCTGTTATATTGAAATAAAAAAAATACTTCACGAGATATTTGCATGTTATAAATATACAAATATAATAAATTTGTAAACATGTAATGTAAACAATAATTGTCGGTTAGCACTTTTTAATCGTTTACATTTCTTTTTAGCAATAATAGTCATGCATTTCATTCACATCGTGATTCCAATTTGATTAATAACACAGAAATATAAATATAATATAAAAAAAAAAATTTATAACAAGTTATACGTTTCATTACATTGATGTGAAATTTAAGCTATGCTACAAAAACCTGTTATATTGAAATAAAAAAATTCAACACGAGATATATTTGTATATTTATAACATGCATTTAATTAATTTGTTCACATGTAATGCAAACAATTTTTGTTGGTTTACACTTTTTATCATTTATATTTCTTTTTAACAATAATTTAACACACATTTCAAATTTTCTTAAAATAAAGTTTAAAAAATAGTTAAACAATTGAAAACAAATGGATTTAAAAATAACACTAATTACGTTGTTGCTTCTCATCCTACTTGGTCGATAGCAACAACTAGACCAAGTCCGTGAACCAACCCATGTGTTCTCAAACAAACAGACGCTAATTATTTCAGTATCAAACACATCAAGTGCATTTGCAATGACTGATATACAGCATAGCGAAGAACAGTTTGTGCCTTTTCTTGAGGAGATGGCATTTTTTACTCATGGCAAAAGTGCTGATGCTCCACTATTATTAACGATTACAGCATTGCGAAAAATGCTATTTACTTTAAGAATCACTAACAATAATATCACTCTTGGATTATTCATCGTATTGGTATGCATATTTAAGTTCAAAAAAACAATATTTGATCTTAAATATTTCATTGTTCAAATAACTCCCTAAAATGACTAGTGCATAAATTTCGCTAGCAACAATTTCATATACGTATTCTTAAAAATATTACTACCATGCAAAATACCAAGTTTTGATTTTGATTTTATTGAAGCAACGAAAATCAAAAGAATTTGAGCAAAATAAATTTTAATTTAAAAAAAAAAAATATTCATTAAATATCCAAACATATTGGATATTATTCAAGTTTTAGTAAAGGTAGGGGTAAGAATTTTAGTATTCAAAATGCGTATCCCCCCCAATGCCAGGCACGACATGGTTTGGTTTGTGGCTCTACGGTCATTTTGTGCACACTTTAGGCAATTTATATCGGGATCTACAGTTTAAAGTAGATTCCGAACCACTAACAAACATCCATGCCACCGTCGGGATTCGAACCTGAAGCCTGTCGTACCAAAGGCCAGAGCGATAGCCAATTGGCATGAGGGAATTCTCCATCAACATGGCATATGCTGTCACAATTTTAATGTCACCCTACACCATGAGCATATAGATGATGCTACACTACAAGGGGGAATGAAATCCAAAGCTATAATTTTTAGAAAAAAACACTTAAACATCTAACTAACTCCTGGAGCTATAGTCCATGTTGGACCATGGCCGCCTGCTAACTGGAAAATTTCGAGACAGGAGATGTTTTCTTTTTACAAGGGTATGACTGTCAGTCTAACGCTCTACACTCGTATTAGACAAGGACCTACGATTTAAAGTGGATTCGAACCTCTACAAACATGCATGGCACCCGAACATGTGACACCAAGCGCTCGGCCATAAGGCAACCCTTTAAAACATTATTTGAGGTAAATTCTACCATTTCGATATATTATTAGACGGAATTTCGAAGTAAAATAATTGAAATCAAAGTAACCATAAATATATCAAAGAAAATTTTTGAAACAAAAATATACAACACATATAAAAAAATATAAAATCCTTCTCTATAAGTACTCCACTCCAAAAATCTCTGCAATCTCTGTTTAGGATATAAGCTACCAAAATCAATCAAGTCAATCAAAAATAATCATAAGTACTACTTGGCATATCAGGAACTCTACATCGAATGCAACAATTCCCACATCACTAAATTATCTATAATTCTACTCGAAAAATCAATCATGCAAATCCTATCATCAAGGCATTAACAACCTTTCCGCATAATAATGGAAAACAAATTCGCCTCATACAACTATTAAATAGGCTTTGCCTCTTCGTCTCCCCTAACCTATCTTATTTCAATCATCAACAAACTTCAATACTAAATCGTATTTCAGTTATTTCAATAATTGCTATACCACATAAAAAAAGTTTATCTTACATTCACCGTTCTCAGGGACTTTTTTTCCCGTCCTTTTAAAATTTTTTATTGTAACTCATCAGATCAATTCTATTATATACTTATGCACCTTCTGTTTAGTTTGTCGCACTGCGATAATTTTTTTTTGTACACTGGGTCTAATTAGACTGGAAACTAGAGTTTAATGTGGATTCCAAACTACTATCCTAGCAGTGGAATGGATGTTTGTTAGTTGTTCGGAATCCACGTTAAACTGTAGGTCCGGTCTAATTAGCACAGAGTGTGCACAAACTGCGACAAACCAAACCAATCCGAAATACTAACAAACATCCATGCCACCGCCAGGATTCGAACTTGAAAAGCCTGTAGTCCCACAGGCCAGAGCTTTATCAGTTGGCCTTGCCGTTCACCTTCCGTAAAATTTGGTTGATTGGTTTGGTTTGTCGTTCTACGGTCATTTTGTGCACATTTTAGGCTAATTAGACCGGGATCTACAGTTTAACGTGGATTCCAAACACTCACAAACATCCATTCCACCGCCTAAACCTGAAGCCTGTGGTACCAAAGACCAGAGCACTAGCAATTTTTCCACCAACCACTAACTCGACGAAAAGGAGAATTTGCAAATGAATGTAGCAACCGTCCTCTTACACTCTGTGACAGAACCTACACTTTAACGTGGAACCACTTCCATGCCACCGCCAGAACCACCTGTGGTAGGCTAAAGACATCCATTTAACGTGGATTCAAACACTCCCTGCCATCCATTCCACTGCCTAAACCTGAAGCCTGTGGTACCAAAACCAGAGCACTAGCAATTTTCCACCAACCACTAACTCGACGAAAAGGAGAATTTGCAAATGAATGTAGCAACCGTCCTCTTACACTCTGTGACACCTACACTTTAACGCTGCATCTTAAAACCTGTGGTAAAATTAGACCGGGATCTACAGTTTAACGGTTTCAAACACTCTGGCATCCATTCCTGCCTAAACCTGAAGCCTGTGGTACCGCAAAGACCAGAGCACTAGCAATTTCAGTCATGACGAAAAGGGAGAAAAAAAAAAAAATCTGTTCAGGACCTACATTTGATTCGAACCACTACCAAACATCCATGCCACCGCCAGGAGTTCGTTAAAAAACCTGTGGTACCACATGTATTGGTATCCCACTTGTACATCAAAGAAGTATCTTCTGTAAAATTGGGTACAAGTGGTTATCGCAGCTCGAATGCGTTTCAGTCATAAAAAAAAAATCTGTTCCTCATTTGTATGTTGTATTGAAGAACTCATGCTATCGGTTGTAAATCTAGCACAATCATTATCGATTCCATGTTTTTAAAGGCAATGGCCAACAATATCAACTGCCAACAATACGAAAACTCATCCATTTTCATGAATCGTTATCACTGGTCAATAATAATCCTTTTGAAAAAGCCTGTGGACTATGAAGACTATCAGACTATGAGGTTATGTATTTTTTCCCCTTAATTATTTCTGATTTCATTCACTATCTCGGACAAAAGAAAGACAAATCTAATATACATTTTTTTTTTTTTTTTCATTTAAATCATTTTGGTCAATATTTTTAATTTTTTTTAAAAATTCCTTTCTGGCAATTATATGTTGAGGTTTTCAACAAAAAATTATTTACTAATTCAATTCAATATAAAATTTCAATTTTATAATAAATAGTTACTGGCCATTTTTTTTTTTTTTTTTTACAAAAAATTCATTGTGACGTTTAATAAATTACTCATGTCTCAAGTAAATGTATTAAAATTCTCCGAATTACTATTTCTGTTATCAAATTAAGGTTTGGTTTGTCACTTTACGGTATTTTGGGCACATTTTTAGGCTAATTATAACGGGACATATGGTTTAATCTGAATTCCGAACATACCCATACCACGTCTAGAATTCGAACTTGAAACCTATGGTACCAAAAAGGCTAGAGCGCTAGCCGTCAAATTAAGGTAGAGATAACTTCCAGTAAAATAAAAATATAAACCAATAATAAACAATGAATTCCATATTGAATTTTAAAACAATATTAAAAAATTTTTTTTAATAATTGAACAAACTATTCTTCAGAATCTTAAGTTATATTTTTTTAATGCTTAAAAAACTAAATCTTAATGCAGTAAGTCATCATCACATCAGTTTAATTAATAGAGGTTTCGAGTTCATTTTGGTTATTTTTAACTGAAATGCATATTTTACAAACAAAAATCAATCCTTTAACATAAATTTAACCATAAAAATGAAATACATTCATTTTAAAAATGCATTTATAATCAAGCAAACATAACTAATCGGAAATGTTAAAATTTGATTTTTTAAAAAAAAAAATAAATAACTTTTATAAGTGCACCAAAAATTAAAAAAAATTTTTTTTTAATAAATAAATAAAATAAAAACTAAAAACAATGGAACTAAAATAATTTGAAAGTAAAAATAGGTTGCCAAGAAAAAAAAAAAAGAAAACTAGTACAAAACGAGAAATAATTTATTGATTTACTTTAAGAGGCGGATCATTTCAAATTCGCAGACTACAAAATTTCCTGAAAAATCAGGATTAGAACATTATCTGATCAAAAATCCCATTTTAAAAATAAAAGTACAGAGTTTGGGTATCTTTTTCTTACAGAATACTACAATTGAATATAGAATAAAAATAAAAGTGCATTTAACTGCATTTCTGTTATTTCTCTACTGATATTGGCAGCTTACTATAAAAATAGAATTTCAAAGCTACAGATTACTAGAAAAAGAAAAATTGCACAGTTCTTAAAAATATCTAAATGGGAAGTCGATAGCAGACAGTGAAAAATAGATACAAGGAAAATTGAGGCTAATACTTAAAAAAAAATCATCCAAATTGAAAGAATAATTCGTCTAAAAATTGCGAAGTCTTTGTTATATGTATATCCAAGAACGTTATACTTAAGGGTAAAGGTATTTTTTTAGATTTGAAATAGATAAGGAATATTAAAATATATATAAATTGTTCCTTAGATTTTAAGAACTAATAGGAAATTTTTTTTTTTTTTTTTTTTTTTTTTTGCCTTTAATGAAATATAAAAATAATGCTCTAAAATAAAAATATGAAAATATTTCTGCCCTCTTTACAATGAGAAAACATGCACGCGATGAAATAAATATGATCTTTTATCTTTATGATCTTATATATCTTTTTTGATTAATTTTCATCGGCAGCAACAGGCCCTTTGGTGGGCTAAGGCCGTCTGCGTGCCGGCAGATTTTTAGACAGGAGATGGTTTTCTATTTTTAATACGCTTTTATTAGCTTCACCTGTATGTTTGTATGTATGTATGTATGTATGTATGTATGTATGTATGTATGTATGTATGTATGTAACTGACTTTTTCCCTGGAGATCTGTTTCTCCTCATATACACTACTTACTTAAGCTGCAAAAAAAAAAATTTACAGGCATCTTTCAGAAAGAAAACAGTTGATTCTTTTAATACGCTATTATATTAGTTTCACCTGAATGTTTGTTTGTTTTTTTGTAACTGACTCTTTTTGGGCTCGATTTTGCCCTACTTTAAACGATCAGATTTAATTTAAACGTTGTAGACTTATGAAGGACCGACGACACTAAAATAGTTTGATAAGTTTATTATCTCATCATGATTAAGATCGCTAGGATTAGAGATTTTATTTTAACTTATTGAGAGTAATTTAACCCATGTAGAATGAAAGTATTCAGTAAAGACATTCAAACCTACATGGGACAATGGATGACGCGCCTGACTACGGTTCAGGAGATTCCCTGTTCGAATCCTGGCTGGCTCGACCTATTCGCATTTAGCCTTGTTTTACTCACAATTACAATTACACCTCATTTAAATATTATAGTTTAAAAACACTAAAAAAACATGCTTTTAGAGTTAATCAAACTAAAAAGTAAAAATTAAGTAATAGTTTAAAAAAACTAAAAAATCAAACTAAAAAGTAAAAAATAAATTAATAGTTTAAAAAAAACTAAAAATCACGCCTTTAGAGTTAATCAAAACTAAAAAGTAAAAAATTAATTAATAGTTTAAAAAATTAAAAACACGCTTAGTTAATCAAACTAAAAGTAAAAATAAATAAATTTAAAAGAAAAAACATGACGAGTTAATCTGAGTCTAAAAAGTAAAATAAGAATGTGACGGACTGTTCTAAAAGCGTGGGTTGCTTTGCATGACATTTAAACTAACTCTGCATTTCGGAATGAAACTAGTGAAAAATTATAACGATTGATATCGAGCACCCCACGCTTTTAGAACAGTGACATTCATTTGCTCGTCAGTCATTTTATTCTTTATGTTAACAATTATTTTTTACTTTTAGATTGATTAACTCTAAAAGCGTGATTTTTAGTTTTTTTAAACTATTAATTTATTATGGGTAGGGTTGTCAGCCTTACGCCCAACGTTCTACAGCCATATTAGACTGAGACCTACAGTTTAAAGTGGATTCCGAACCACTACAAATACCCATGGCTCCGCCGGTATTCGAACCCAAAACTTGTAGCATTAAGCGTTAATCACTCGGCCATTCAGGACCCCGCATGTCAATTCAATGTGCTTTATTTTCATCAATAGAGAGTTTTTGCATACCGTACGTTAGTTACCGTAGGACGTCCGTTAGCTTTTTCTCCCTAGCGCGCATGCTCAGTTTCCTATGAACATGCGCGCTAGAGAAAAAGCTAACGGACGTCCTACGGTAACTAACGTACGGTATGCAAAAACTCTCTAATATTTTCATTTTAAAAATAGATTTTTTTCATCAGAAAATTGTAAAAACGAATAATAAAATACGTGTTTTAAATTTGTAAATGTTTGTTACATAAGCATACTTTGTTTTCGATTGCGCATTTTTATTTTTATATATTTTTATTTGCTAGCATTATTAGTAAATGTTTCGTAATAAGAAAATAATTTTTTTTTAATTAATTAACATTATAAAAATTGAAGGCAGCCTACAAAAACTATTTTGTTAAAATGTTAAGTTTTGATTTCAAAGTAATATGATTACTTTTTCACAATCCCTTGTAAATATTTCAATGAATAATGATGAAAAGATGTCCAAAGAAATCAAATCCTTTCGAAAAATTCATTAAAAATTTTAGGGTAAAAACAGTTATTACAGGATATATAACAATCAAAATGTGGTCTGTCATCAAGATTCAAATTAGAACATGGAAATATTTTCTTTTAATTAATTAATATTACAAAAAATTGAATGTAGTCTAGAAAAACTATTTTATTAAAATGTTACATTTGATTTCAGAGTAATATCAATTAATTTTCCAATCCTCTTGTAAACCTTTCAATGAATGACGATAAAAAAATGTTCAAAGAAAAAAATTCTTTTTCGAAAAATCATTAAAAATTTCATGGTAAAACAGATATTACAGGATATAACAATTAAAAGGTGGTCTGTCATCAAGATTCAAATTAGAACATGGAAATATTTTCTTTTTAGTTAATTAATATTACAAAAATTGAATGCAGTCTGCAAAACCCATTTTATTAAATGTACATTTTGATTTCAGAGTAATATCAATTAATTTTCCAATCTCTTGTAAACCTTCAATGAATGACGATGAAAAAATGTCCAAAGAAATCAAATTCTTTTTTGAAAAATTCATTAAAAATTTCATAGTAACAAACAGTTATTATACGATATAACAATCAAAAGGCTGTCAGTCATCACACCAAGTTTGATCATAATCAATATTTACAAAATAACCATTGATATGAAGTATGCTCTTTTGTACAAGATACATACCTACGAATATTACAAAGTAATTACTATAAAATCATGGATTCAATCATTGAAATATAACTCTTGCAATAAAACTATCAAGAAATTTTTTTAATTTGAAGGTTTTCTTAATTAAAACATTATTTTAGAAAATGAACAACTGTCATTATAGTATTAATAATAGCAAAATAGAATGCATTACTTGTATTGAAATTGAAGTTTATGTGCAGAATTCGGGAAAATAAATCGATTGCTTTTAAAACATTTATTTTTAACTATGTGGAAGTAGTCATTTGTGTAAAGTTAAACAACATCTGGCATAATACAAACACGATCGATTATATGATAAGAATATAAGCGTTGCATGCTATCAGGCATGTATTTTATTTATACGCAAAGTTCCCCACATGAGAGTTTTTTGCATACCGTACGTTAGTTACCGTAGGACGTTTTATTTCATAGGAAATTGAGCAAAACTTCCCCACGATATTATTTCTAGTTTAAGTCATATACACAAATTAAAGAAATCTTAGGGAAAACGATCTCATTGAATTCCATACAACAATTTTTTCAATCTCTAATAATGATTTTCGAATTTCAGGATATTGCAACAGAACATTTTTTTTTAAAGTTTATTAATTACTCATATGAATGAATACTTTAAATAGATTTAATAATTAAAATATTTTAATTTTACTTTACAAATTTCTATTGAATATATTTTTATTAGATCATATTTTAATTAGATAAAAAAAAAAAAGGAATCTCAAATTATTTATTGTATATATTCAGTGGTTTTGTTTGTCTCTTTACGGTCATCTTGTGCACACCAGGGCTAAACAGACCGTGACCTACAGTTTAAAAGTTGCATATATTTAGTGAGATGCAAGAAACAATCGAGTTTTGTTTGGTTTGATTTGTCGCTCTACGATTATTTCTTGCACACTTTAGGCTAATTAGACCGGGACTTGGTTTAATGTGAATTTTTAACCCCTAACAAAACATCCATGCCACAGCCAGAATTTGAACTAGAAGCCTGTAGTACCAAAGGACAGAGAACTAGCCAATTGACCAACAGGCCGCAATAGAGTTTAAGAATGATGCTTTTTAATAGATACAATAAACGAACAAAATGAACCCAAATTGATAAAATAGTTTAGGATTGTCGCTGAATTATGCTTAGGAAAAAAAAATAAATCTGTAAATTAAATAAATAAATGTGAAGGTTAAATCAAACTTAACAAAAAAAAATCTATGAAATGATACAGAAAAATTAAAAACAAAAGAAAATAATTTAATAGCATAAAAATTGCTCTAGTTCATTAACAAGAAATATAAAAAAAAAAAATTTTAAGTCAATTCTACTTTTTTTCACTATTTTGCAGAAAGTCATTTATAAATAATTTTCATTCATTTTTTTAAGTTTATCTGGCACCATCTATTGGAAGATATATGCAACATAAATGTAAAAAAAACTAAAATTAATAATTAAATTTAATTACTGAATTAATATTTGAAAAAACTGTATTAACATCCAGTGTCATCCACTACAAGTTAAAAAAAAAATGTATTTAAAGTTGAGTGGATGAATAAAAAGTATTTTATGAGCGATTGAAAATTTGAACAAGATATATATAGGGTGAGTGTGAGCTAATAGAAGGAATTGAAAAAATGGCTCTTTCTTTTTAAAAATGATCAGCCATTAAAAAAAAAGCCATTAAAAAAAAAACCATCATTAAAAAACAATGTATTTTTTCACATCTGAATAGACAAAAGATTTTTTTAAAAAATCCAGCAAAAACAAAAATAAATAATTACTATAAACAAAAAAACTATAATAATTTTAAAAAAATAATAATATTTTTGTTTTTGTTCTTTTTTTTTTAAACAAAAAATATGTACTCGGACACAAACGAATTTTTAAAAAAAGTTTAGATGTTTTCTAATTTTAAATATCCGTTTAATATAAATAATCGTTTAAAACAATATAACAATAATTTAATAAATTTAAATAATAATCATAAATTATCGTTTAAAATAAAAATTATAATTTTCGAAATAGAAATTTTAGTTGTTATTTTAAGTCACAGAAGAAACTAAAAAATTTGAAGACGATTAATTCTAAAGCATTTTTAAAACAAACGCTTAAAATTGTAACATTATTCCAAGCAGCAATCCGAAACGCAGAAGTGGCACGCATTAAAACAGCGAAATGGTTACACTACCTAGGAAGGAATTGCATTAATGCAACAGGAAACAGGTTGCAAAATGTTATCTGATTAAAAACGGTAAACTCATTCCTAGCATGCACTTACTTTAAAATTCAGAATTTTCACAGATACATATAATTTGGAGTTTTGTAGTAAATGGAAATACAATGAATGGAAAAAAAGGATCGGAAATTTTGTGAGCTTCTATTGTGGCAATAAACATATATCCAGTACAAATTAACAATTTGAAAGAAAAAAACAAAAGGAAGAAATTGTTTTATATCCCCATAGATATTGATTAATAATTTTTTTATACTGAATTTAATATTTATATACAAGCACAGTAAAATAACCTCTTAATCAGTTATATATCTAAAATGCATTTTTTTTTTTTTTTTTTTTTTTTATCTTTTTTAAAAGTGGTAAAATCTGAAACAATATTTTTTTTTCTATTTAAAAAAAAAAAAAAAATTTAAATATGCTCAGTACATTAAAAAATGCACGCTAAATTATACAAATATAATAAATACCCCTGAAAGGAATATAAATATATAATTAGAAATTAATCGACAAAAAAATAATAAAAAATACAAATTATAAAAACTATTCTCTTATTTATTCATTCGATACTAATATGATGATGATGATGATTAATGTCATAAATATTAATTAATGTCTATATTTTATAGACATTAATTAATATTTTTATACTAAATTTAATATTCATATGCAAGCATAGTAATATAATAATTTCTTTAATTTAGTCATTTATCTAAAATGCTTTTTTTTTTTTATCTTTTTAAAGTGTTAAAATCTAAAACAATATTTTTCTTTTTAAGAAAATAAATATGTTCAAATAAAAAGTTTATAAATTAAAATATGTATTAAAAAATGTTTATAAATTAAAATTTATTAAAAAAAAAAAAATGTTTATAAATTATGTTAAAAAATATGTTAAAATAAATATGTTCCATATGCATTAAAAAATGCTAAAAATTACACAAACATAATAAATTCCCTGAAAAAATTATAAATATATAATTAAAATAATCGACAAGAATAACAAAAAAAAATTTTAGAAAATAAGATTAATTATGAAAACTACTCTCTTATTCATTCGATATTCAAAGCTTTTTATTAGAAAAACCTCAATGAAAATAAGAATAAGAATTTTTCGAAGAAAATTTTTCTGCTCTTTAATTCCTAGAACACCACCACAAGAGAATTAATGCAATATAAGCATTAGTTTTACACCACAGTTAAAAATCGTTTTTTAAACACCCAGTTTTCGTGCGACGAATAAATAGGACAAGCCACCATGTTTGCCGAAAACCATAAACTGACATCCAATTAATTGTTATTCGTGGTTGCTCTATCATTTAGTCATGCATAATGTCAGCCATTATAAAAGAAAACCTTGAAAGGAAATGAATGAGTTCCAATGAATGAATGAGTTAATCTTAAGCATAAGTGGTCAAAAACTTAAAATTTTCATTATTTTGCATGTTATTTTATATGAATATAATAAAATTATTTTATATGAATGCAATCAAAAAATTTATTGATTGAATTTAACTCAATATTTTTAAATATTGATTTATAAAATCGTTTGCTATTAAATGATTATTTCAATTCCTTCTATTAGCTCACACTCTCCTATATATATCTTGTTCACATTTTCAATCGTTCATAAAATACTTTTTATTCATCCCTTCAAGTTCAAATACATTTTTTTTTTTTTTTTTTTGAACTTGTAGTGGATGACACTTGATGTTAATACATTTTTTTCAAATATTAATTCATTCATTCATTAAATTTAATGAATTAATTTTAGTTTTTTTTTTAATTTAAGTTGCATGTATCTACCAACAGATGGAGCCAGATAAACTTAAAAAAATGAATGAAAATTATTTATAAAAACTTTCTGCAATAGAGTGAAAAAAAAAGTAGAATTGGCTTTTAAAAAGTTTTTTTTTTATATTACTTGTTTTATGGTGTTTATAAACTTAAAAAACAATATTTTTAAAATTAAATTAACAAACGATAATAAAATTAAATGCAATAATTTTCAGGCGATTCGTTTTAGACAAAAATGTTACAAAAAATTTTAAAAAAATCACTAAAATTGTATAAAACAGCATTTCGGCAGAAATATAAACATTTTATTTTTGCTGTTTAAATAATGATTAAATGAAGGTAAACTACTATAACCCAAGAGAAATAATTTCTCTATTATTAAAATATCTTCGATAGCAAGACTTTTTCGCCTGATTTTATCCATTTCTTAATATTTTTCCTCATATAATTTAAAAATTATAATTTCATTCAATTTCAAAAAATCAAACGAAAGAAAACCCGTACAGCTTCCAAAAATGGAATTTGGTCACTATTTATAAGGTTAAAATAATGCAACATATAATGGGGATCCAAATCTGTTGAATCTAAAATTGGATGTTCGACCATGGAAATTCAAAATTGAGGTATTTCCAATCGCCCGCTATATAGTACATTAATATATTATAAAAAAAAAAAATAAATAAATAAAAAGGGAGGGGAGGAACCTATATTGATACTGCTTTATCCTGTATTACAAAATAAATTGCGAAAAAAAAGGGCATAATTCATCACCAACAGTCATCAGAGCCTTAGTATTGACATTGAAGATTTGGTTTGGTTTAGATTGGTTTGTCTATCTACTGTCATTTTGTACACACTTTTAGGCTAATTAGGCCGGGAGCTATTGAAATTGAAGAAGTTAAAATAAAAATCAGAGAGGTTAAAGATTTTAAAAAAAAATTTAATATTTAAAAAAGAAAATCTTGTAAATTTGATATTGTGTGAAAATTATATAAAAGAAATGCTAAAACACTTCATAATGAATTAAATAATTAATGAAAATTACATACTTAATACAAATTTTCGATTATAACACCTTTTATCAAAAATCAGCACAAATATGACTTTATGTTTAAGATGTCGTTGCAACTATTTCTTTCAATAAAAAAAACTAGTTGTACAATAGTAAAAATCATCATCATCGGTGGTTGTCAGACTTACATGCAACATCTACAGTCGTATAAGACCTGGACCTACGGTTTAAAGTGGATTCGAATCACTAAAAACATCCATGGAACGGCCGGGACTCGAACCCAAAACCTTTGGCACAAAGCAACCGAGAGCTAGTCAGCGGGCCACCAAGGCAAATAAAAATTACAGTGATTCAAATTTTTAAAAAGTTGAACTTTTTTTTTTTTTTTTTTTTTTTAAATAAATGTTGCAAAATTGATATTGTGTGAAAATAAAAATAAAATAAAATGCTGAAGAATTACATAAAAATAAATTAACTTATTAATGAAAATAGCACGCTTAATACAAATCTTCTGTTAGCTCAACTAAATCTAAAATCTATCAACGCAAATGTGACTTTTTGAAGATGTCGTAGCAACTATTACTTTCCGTAAAAATAGTAGTAGTAAAAACACATTTCAGAGAAAAATAAACATTCACATACATTTATGTACGTAAATACATTTACACAAAATACAGTAATATACATTTCTTGTAGTAAAAATATATAAAGTATGCATCAGTGATTTTCAAACAGTGGAAAAAAATTTCTGTACCAAAGAATTCTTAAAAAGTCGATACTTAAAAAAAAAAAAAAAAAAAATTTTATATATATATAACACGCTTTCAAAGCACATATCCTCGATATTTTTTAACTGCCCCAAAATTGAATTAAATATAAAAAGTACTTATACCTATTTAGTTAGATTTAGTTTAGTTTTATTAGATTATTACCTATTTAGTTGGATTTAATCTAGTTTTTTTTTTATTAGAAAAAAAAAAAATACTACCAATTTCCATGCTAGATGATTTTACAACATTTTTCATTGTACAAAAAAAAAAAAAAAAAAAAAAATAGATAATCTTATTTGAATCTTTAGTATTTAGAATCGTTATCTGACAGGGATCTGGCGATGTGCTAAATAACATCGCAGTAGTACTTCACGCAAGTTTTAGCAGGCATGCACACATTCAACTCCGTCTTATGCAGGTTAAGAAGAAGTAACGATGCTTCGAAGATAGTCATCGGACTCGAGTCATCATCATCATCATCATATTATTATTTTTCTCTCTTTTATTCTGATAGGCTCTCACGTTCGCCATAATAAAAGAGAGAAATTCTTCAAGTTCTTCGACATCATCAGTTACACTTGGATAACTTGCGATAGGAGCGAGCTGCAAAGCACGTGAAAGGAGTTCGGCTGAAGTGCTGCTTAACACTTTCATTCAGAAAATGCTACATTTTTTAAAACGATTAGTGTTTTTCTTTTTTTTATGTACTTGTTATCACAAAAAGATGCAGAGGAACACATCACGTTCATAAATACTTGCGGACTAGAATGAAGGTAAAAAGCCAAAGCAATCATGTGCAGGAGATTGTGAATTGGAACTATGGGACTTGATTCGAAACTTGTTTTATGTATATCTTCAGGACTAAAGTATTCTCATGTAGCTCGAGAAGATTTGGTTTATTGCTCTAGTCATTCTTTGCACACTTTAGGCTAATTAAACAGGGACCTACAGGTTAACGAAGATTCAGAACCACTAACAAACATCCATGCCGACGTCAGAGTTCGAACCTTAAGCATATGATACCAAAGGCCCAGGCGCTAGCCAATTGGTTATCAGGCCGTTATGTACCTGTTAGAGGTGATTATAGTTCATATTGAAGCGGATCGCATGTTAAACTTAGATACAATGGTAACGGCTTTTTTTTTTTTTTTTTTTCCAAAATAGAAAAAAAACCTATTGCTTTTTCCTGAGTTTCTTAGTCTGATTTGTAGACTCCGGCTCTTTCAAAAATACTCGACTCTGATTTCTCACCTCTGCGTTTGACAACATAAAAAACTTAACATGATTAATTTATGAGTTTTTGTTTTAATTTATATCAAAATAAGCATAATGGATATATTCGTTTATTTTAAACTATTGACAGACACAGAGAATAAATAACAAGTAAACAAATAAATAATTGTTATTCCCTTAAAAACGATACATTTAAATTTTTCGTTGTCGTAAACATCTTTAATAAATCAAAAGAAAACTTAACTGCTATCTTATTTCCTAATTGATTTCAATTACACTACGTCAGTACATCTCATAACACAATTTGTCAAAAGCCTATGCCTTAAGCAATAAGTTCCACCTGTCAAAATAAATTCCTTTAATCTTAACTGAAAATTTACTTAACCCTGTATTATAAAAAGAGGGTGACCTTTGGCTCAAACATTTACTACTCAGCAAAAGGTTCGAGTTCAGATTTATTACAAAACATTTTTTTTAGGTCAAGGTCAAACACATAAAGCGAATAAGATAGATGAATGTATGCATAGTATTGAATGTTCGCCACAACGATGAGATAATTAGTAATTATAGTTAGTTGCCCAAATAATAATTTATGCAATCAACACAGCCATCCCGTCATGAGAAAATCTATATACTTTTTCAATTTAAAATTTTTCTTTTTTTCTCTTCCTTTTTTTCAAACAATTAACTTCTTCAGGGACGATTCTTTTAAAGCGAAAACAAAACAGCGACGATAAAAAAATGAAAACACGCCATCAGCACTGATATTCGACAATTTTTTTTAATTACTGTTGAGTTTTTATAATGAATATTTCGGGGTTTTTTTTTTTTTTTTTTTTTTTTCAGCCTTTTGATTACTACATTTTAAACCACTAAGCAAGTGCCAATGTCACTAAAAAGGTTAAATATTTATTCAAAAAAATTGGAAATAATGTTTTTTGCTTAAATGCAACGTTTTTTCAATCAAAAATAACCAAAAGAAAGTGTTTGGCGTTCATAGCCAAATTTGCTGTTATATTTTTATAATTTCTCCGTTTTCAAGAAAATAAGAGATAAAACTTTTACTAAGCAACAAACATTAATTTGCGATATTACTTACGCTCTTCGTGCCTTCTGGTGCATAAAGCATTTAGTCTACCTCTTCACGCCCTCCTGTCTCTGGCATGGCCACAAAGCTTCCGAAAATCCCGAAAATCCACACCTCATAAAATCTTCATCTGCCGCTGACATGTATGTCACCCTGGTTCTACCACTTTTTCTCTTACCATCAGGTTTGATTTGGTTTGTTGCTCTATGGTCATTTTGTGCACACTTTGACCTATTTGGTTTGGTACTTTTTGGCTTTGGTAAACCGGGACCTAAAATTTAACATGGATTCCGAACCACAAACGAACATCCATGCCACCGACATGATTCGAACATGAAGCCTGTGGTACCAAATGACAGAGCTAGCCATTTGGTCATTAGGCCGCTTTTACCATCAGGATCCCAGGAAAGAGAAACATGTGTCGAATTCTTTCTAGGTATACGCAAGACATGCCCAATCTATCTCCACCTTATATTTGATATTTCCTTTTCAATTGGAAGAACATCGACTCTTTCCAGAATTTCATTAAGGAGCCCTGGAGAAAGGAATGCGTATCAAATTCTTTCTAGTATTTCATTTTCCTTTTCACTTGGAAGAACATCAACTCATTCCAAAATTTCATTATTTAGGAGCCCTGGAGAAAGGAATGCGTATCAAATTCTTTCTAGTATTTGATATTTCCTTTTCGAATGATCGAACATCGATCATCATCATTTCCGAAATTTCACTACTTTTTACTTTAGTTGGCCAAAATATTTTAAATATTGATCTTACACATATGTTCTGGGAAAACTAATTTACCGACATCCGTTTTCCTTAGACACCATGTCTGTGCACCATACAACAAGATTACTCTGATTGTTTTGTTTTGCAGATTTTAATTTTAGTCAATATCTGATGATCTCCTAAATTTTCTCAAACTCTTAAAACAGATTCTAGCTTTATTGATACAGTTTTTGATATCTGAACATGTTCCTGCAGTTTTATTGAAAATTGAGCTAAGGTATGTGAATTCATCCATGCCTTCAATATCGTTAATTCAAGATATCATTGAAACAAAAAATGAATATTAGAAAACATCATTAAAAATAGGAAGCAGTGAAAGATTTAAAACTTAAACTTTTAAAAAAAAAAAAATCTTGAAAAGAAATTTTAAAAGTTACAATATAACAGATGACTTACCCGGCTTGATATAGGAATAATTTCCCGGCCTCTTCTCAGTGCTGGAGCACGAAGTATCTTCCTTGGTCCCGCAACCGGCTTGTCCATCTAACAAACAAATATAAAATTTTTAATATCTAATGTTCAATAAATAAAATGCAGTTGAATTAATCATTATTTTCATAAATTTAAACTTCCTTTCATAAAATGCTCAAAATGTAAACATAGACTTGAAAATAGGTCAGATATAATCACCTTCAAAGAACAGCAAGCAAATATAATAAAAAAAAAAAAATTTTTGAAAACCATCTTATAAAAAATGTTTAAAAACAGAAATCGTAATAAGAATAGAATAACCAATAGAAAAAAATAGTTCAATAGAACGAAAATATATACACAATACAATAAAAGTAAAAATATATTTATTAGTTGCTTTCAAATCAACTATATTGCAATAGTACGAGATAAGGAAGCCAATATAACAACTAAAAAGCTATTAAAAAATACGGCAAGAGAAGCTATTATAATATAGTATATCTTAAAATTTATATTTGTTGCAATTCCTAAATTATTGAAAGATAAGTCATAATTGCATTTTTTTTTTTTTTTTTTTTTTTTTTTTTTTTCCTGCCTAAAAGACATAACTTATGTCCTTTTCGAAAATAAATTTTAATAGAAATATAACCGAAAAAAAAGTTAATATATTGGAAGTTGCGTAACTGAGTTATAAATATAAGCTAGACAAGTATAGATGTATAAATATGTAACGATGTTCTGCAATTCAAATAACAAGCTTAAGAAAAACATTTTGAATTGCATTATATCAAATACATATTTACAAGAATCGTTCGAATCCAAGATTTACAAGAATCGTTTCCAAGATTTACAAGAATCGTTTGCGTCAATTGCGCAGAAATATCTGCGCAACAAATTAAATTTTAAACGCATTATATTATAATTCAGATTATAAATAAAATGGAACACAAAATAATTTTCGATTTTTTATTATAGTTTTTGATTAATTTTATAGTTTTATATTATATATATAATTTAGTTTTATTATGTAGTTATTTATAGTTTTTGATGAAATTAACTTAGTAAAAATTAAACAAATTTTTTAATGATTATCAGAAAAATATTTTTCTGAATTATGAAATTTAAAAACACAAGAATTTTTTGTTTCAGTGAAAGAAAATTATTATTATTTCAAAGTATTCGGCTATATTAAAAAAAAAATTTCAATCGAAATATCGATGTTTTTTTTTTTTTTTGTTTGCTTTTTTTTTTTTTCTTTGCATTTATTTATATTAAACTTTCAAATATTTTTAAAATGACAACTATGAAACTTTTTTTTTTTTTATTTTGACGATACGATTGGACCAATTATTGAAATGCAAATTTCATTCTTAATTGTAAGACAATCTAAAACACATGACAAAGATTATAATGTTATACCAATTACGTGACAATTGAAAATATCCTGAAACCCCACCCAAGTTTCTTTTGATTTGAATATTATAAAGTATTGAAGTGTGAAGTTAAAGGAATTCCAGAATGTAATTTAAAATAATAAATAAAAATCAACTCAAACTGCCACTTGCAATTTAATATATAAAATTGGTTCAGATTTGGTCAGAATATTATTCAATTTAATATCTATGTTTGTTAAATATTTAGTTGTAATGGTGCTGAGAGCTGAGCTATATTAGTTTAACTTTCCACCCATGGAGTTTAATTGGAACAAAATTATTGAAATTGATCACATGAGATTTTGGATGGTTAGAATTATATTTTGAATATGCAGTAACAAAATAGTAGTGAATAATAATTTTTAGATGTATAATCTTCATTTAATTTTTGCATTCATTCTTTTTCTTAAACAAATTATTCGAGTATTAATTTGAAATGATCCATTTTTATTTTTGCATTTATTAGATTTAATATTTATTTGTGCAATTGTAAAATGTACAATAAAAAAGGAGGCCTTACATTTTAAAGAGTTTAAAATTTTTAAGCGATTTATATCACGTAAGATACATACTTTTGTTAATTATTATACGAGTATAATCTTAATAAAAAATGAAACAATTATAATAAACTGACAATTGCTAACTAATAAATAACTTTAGAATAATAAACTGAGAAAGAAAAAAAATACGACACAAATGATTTCTGTTTAGTAACTAAATCGAGATTCTTGGCATTTTCTTTTCCTCCAATGGCGCGACAGCCCCATAGTAGGCCACTTCTTCTTGCCAATTGGTAGATTTCGAAACATGAGATGTTTTTTTTTTTTTTTATGGGATAAGGTAGTCAGCCAACGCTCTACAGTCATATTAGACAGGGACCTATGGTTTTAAGTTGATTCCCAACCACTACAAACATCCATGGCACCGAACCCAAAATACAAGCATCTACCTTCTCTTATTGGAATTATATGTTGTTTCTTATCCCATTTGGTAGACAACAACATATAGAGCAAGTCCAAGAACCCGTGTAGTCTCATGGAAGAAAGGAAGGGGGTGGGGGCTTATGTTGTGATGGAGCACCCGTAGGTAGAACTTTGACTTGGCTCAGTGACACCTGACTTTTTAAGAGATAGGGCTGTCAGTCCTACGCCCCACGCTCTGCAGTCCTATTAAACGTGGACCTACGGCTTAAAATGGATTCCCAACCACTACAAACATCCATGGCACAGCTGGTGCTCTAATTCGAAACCAGTGGTGTCGACGCCAGAGAATTAGTCATTCGGCCATCGGGCCGCATTTTCTTTTATAACAATGTATTTTAGTGTACCTTTTCTTTTTTTCACACTTACAAATTTTGACAAGTTCTTCAGTTTTGTTACTTTCTTAAACCTTCAGCATTATTGTGATATTATACCTACAAGTATTATCGTGATATTATATCACCAAGTTCACAATCAAACGTATGCAATAGATTTTATAGTGAATACTTACTGTAAAACAGCAATTAATGTGCATACTTAAATGAGATTTTCAATATAATGATTTCTTAATTTATAACCACATATGTCATCAGATGTGACATAGTTCATACTAAATTAAGCATAGTTGCATTATACAATAAAGTACCAATAACTCTAGTTAACCAAGATCACTACCAACTCGGATTACTGAAAAACTCGAACTAAACAAATCTTCCAGTTTCAAAATGAATACATCAAAAACATACAAAATCCAAGACAGAATTATTTTTAACGAAAAAATTACGAGTATATAGAATTGCAAAGATGTGCCTTCAAATAACATCGAACATGCATGGTTTACCAAACGGTGAAGAAAAAGGATCTACAGTTGTTTGTTTTGGTTAGAGATTCGCTTTTTTTGGGTTGTCTTGCAATTTTTTTTTTGAGAATCAGAAAATTAGGTGACAAAGCATCCTGTTTCTGCATTATATAGCGAAAGGGCTCTATGTAACTGCCATACCTTCTGCATGCGAAATAATCGTTTTCTATATTAGAATCCACTTTCTCAACACTTTTTTTTTTTTTTCTCATGCATAAATACTTAAACTGACATGTATACACACAAATATACGCTTTACTTCTAGCTATTGTAAAACGTGGCACATACGTCAGAAAGTTTACTTCAAATTAACCAAACACCTGAAACTAGGACGGTAAACGAACTAGAATTGGATTACCAAGACTTTACATTAATATTATTTTAAAAGTGATTGATTCAAGAATTACAATAAATATAACTTTTATAAGACACCGATTATATTGTAAAAGTCAGCAACTGATTCCTCTTATCAAAATAGCTAACAACTCCATAATGCCTGGCATGCAAATAAACAAATTTCTTTCCATTTAGTACATAAAGCACAACGATAAATGCTTGATAAAATGTTTGTTTTTTGATAGAACATTTATTTTATCACGACCTCAGAAATTTCTGAATTTTCAGTCCATTTAACCATAATGTATGTGAGGAAATTTTAGTAACATTTATAAATAACTTTGCATAAGTCAACAAATGCGTATTTTGAATTTATGGTAAAACGTAAAAGCAAAATCAGTGCAAAAATACATTTATAGGATATATATAAGACTTTATTTAGCAATTGCTTTAGAGGACTGAAATTAAATTAACAATAAATTATTTATCTTTAAATATACTACAATAAAAATTTTATAACTTTGTGGAAAAAAATAATAAAATTATTTATTTATATCGAAACACATGGTTGCTTTTATAAAGACTGATAAATAAATTTTCTCAACACGCATTATGTCATCTTTTAAGATAAACTGTCAATTTTAATACAGGAGTCAGTTACAAAAAAAAACTCTCAAAAGACAAAATTTGAATATTATAATTAATATACATCATTAACATAATTTGAACCACTAACATGATTATAAATTTAAAAAACTGTATAGTAATAAGTAAGTATAATTAATAACTGTTTGTAAAGAAGTCATTTAAAAACAAAAACAATCCAAAACTTGGTTGTCGATTTATCAAAAAAATTCAAACAGATTAATATTACTTAAAAATTTCTCTCACTTTTAGAATTCTTAGATTCTAATATCGTAATTAAATTCAATAATTTCTCTTTTCTTCTTACGTTAAGAATAAATTTGAAAAATACTAATTCTCACCTCCGATAAGACTTCTGAAAGAACTTTCAAACTTTATTAACAATCTTATCCAACGGTTATGTAAAAATTATACCATGTGACCGGTGTTGCTTTATTTAGTTTAAAACTGAAATGTTTATTTAGAACAATCCCAAGCCCATGAACAATCAAGCATCCAGTTAATAGAAATTTAAGTAACTTACAAAATTAATAAAGTTACTTACACAATTATCACAGTGAAAATTATTTAAAAAAGGGGTTAATTCAAGAATTACAATAAATATAACTTTTATAAAACACCAATTATATTGTAATAGTTAGTCATTGATTCTTCTTGTCGTAACAATTATCAACTCCAGGATGTTTGACATGCAAATAAACAAATTTCTTTCCATTTAGTACATAAAACACAGCGATAAATGCTTGATAAAAAATATATATATATTTTATAGAACATTTATTTTATTACGACTTCAGAAAGTTTTGAATTTTTAGTCCATTTAACCATAATGTATGCGAGGACATTTTAGTGACGTTTATAAATAACTTTGTGTAGGTCAACAAATTCATATCTTTAATTTAAAACGTAAAAGCAAAATCTATGCAAAAATACATCTATAGGACTTTATTTAGCAATTGTTATACAACATTGAAATTAAACTAATAATACATTATTTATATTTAAGTAAACTATACTAATTCTCACCTCCAAATAAGACTTCTGAAAGAACTTTCAAACTTTATTAACAATCTTATCCAACGGTTATGTAAAAATTATACCATGTGACCGGCGTTGCTTTATTTCGTTTAAAACTGAAACGTTTATTTAGAACAATCCCAAGCCCATGAACAATCAAGCATCCAGTTAAAAAAAATAGTTAACACAACAATATCTACCCACCGACCTAACGGCGACAAAAATATCTGCAAAGGAGTTGCCTACTATCAATGAAGATATGAACTTTATGGATAGTACACAGGAGCCATCCATTGTGCGTTAAAAAGCTTCATTATCATTTGAAAATAAGCCAGCTGATAAGCGTGTATAGAGGTGTTCAACTTTTTATCTATACTCTTATCTCGGCAAACGGAACAATAAATATTTGAAGAGAGAGAGAAAAATCCCCTCCCTCTTTCTCGTGTTTTTAAAATACAATGATTTAACAAATACTTTACTTATTACAATATACGTAGTTGATTCTTGCACTTCCTATAGTTGTTCATTCACTCTATTAGTTCACACTCTCCCTATATATATTTTGTTCAAATTTTCAATCGTTCATAAAATACTTTTTACTCATCCACTCAAGTTCAAATACATTTTTTTTTAACTTGCAGTGGATGACACTTGATGTTAATACAGTTTTTTAAAATATTAATTCAGTAATTAAATTTAGTTTCTTTTAGATTTAAGTTGTATGTATCTACCAATAGATGGCTCCAGATGTAAGAGAAAATTTCAACTTTATTTATAAAGGACTTGCTGCAATATCGTGAAAAAAGTAGAAATTGACTTTAAAAATTTTTTTTTTTTATATTACTTGTTTTTAAGATGTGATTATACAGGTGGTTCATTTAAATCGTTACCATATTTTAACTAACTAATAAATTTATAACATTTTTAATAAATCGCAACAAAAATATGCACTAAATTTAGAATTATTCATTGCAGAACCTTCAACAAAGTCATTGAATACAGTTGAACACGCTGCACCATTCTGTGTCGTTCCTATGAGTAGTAACATTGAGAAGTTCGTTTTAATATTCTGAAGTTATTCATCCTATGAGACATTTTCAACAATGGCTTTGATGGAGATTCTACAAAAATTAGCTGTATAATTCTAAATTTAGTACATATCTCTATACTATACGGCTAATTTTGTAGAATCTTCATCAAAGCATTGAATACAGTTAAACACTTTGCACCATTCTGTGTCATTCCTAAGAGTAGTAGCATTGTAAAGTTCGTTTTAGTTGTCTGAAGTGATTCATTTTGAAACATTTTTCAGCAATGGCTTTAATAAAGGTTCTACAAAATTACCCGTATAATATATAAATATGCACTAAATTAAGAATTATGCAGCTAATTTTGCAGAATCTTCATCAAAGCCATTAAATACAGTTGAACAAGTTGCACCATTCTGTGCCATTTCCTTTGAATGGTAAAAATTTGTTTTAATTGTCTGAAGTGATTCATCCTTTGAGACATTTTCAACAATGGCTTTGATAAAGATTCTACAAAATTAGCCGTATAATATATAAATATGCATTAATAATATAAATATGCAAAATTAGCTGTAAATTTATAATTATACAGTTAATTTTGCAGAATCTTCATGAATCTACATGTCGCACCATTCTGTGTCATTTCCTACGAGTAGTATCATTGTAAAG
The DNA here is from genome assembly GCA_021605095.1 of Caerostris extrusa. Lineage (NCBI taxonomy): Eukaryota > Metazoa > Arthropoda > Arachnida > Araneae > Araneidae > Caerostris > Caerostris extrusa. The sequence goes on along the minus strand of BPLR01007962.1, from coordinate 17,266 downwards.
TTTATTTTGTCTTAAGCGATTCATTTTTTTAAAAAGTTTTTATGGTGCAAACGACACAGAATATGGTACAGAACACAGACACGAAATATTTATGACAGAATACGGTGTGAAATGCTCAGTAAGTTTACAAACTAAGACATTTTCAACAATGGCTTTGATAAAGATACTACAAAATTAGTCGCATAATTGTAAATTTATTGCTTGCGGTTCAACGTTAAAACACGAAAGTGGTTTAAATGGACAACTTGTATCCAAATAAATATAAGAAGGTACATAAGGAGTTCAAATTTTTAGGGGGTTACTTCAAGAATATCCACTTTTAAGAAGGGTCCGCGCACACACAAAACTAAATATGTATGTGTCACTGTAACTTCATTGCGGCTCACACACAAAAAATGTGTATTTCTTAATACATAATATAATACAAAAAAAGAATAATTTTATACATGATATTACATTAATTTAATAAGGGCATGCGTGCCTGTAAAATGGTAATCGAATGTAAAAAATGATTATTCAGATGGTGTTTATTTATCACGCTTTTTTATATTCTAATTGAAAATGTTTTTCGCAATACATACTAAATCAAACAGGCTTAGTCTATTAAACAACCCCATCTATTTTGTTTACAGTAATTTTAAAATAGAATACGTCTTTAGCAGTTACTATCGTAGTAATAGAAAACATTTTGTTATTGTTATAAGTTCTGCTGGTTTATTTTGTAATAAACTAGAAAAATAGAATAAATAATTTATCTGAAATTTAAACGTTTATTTTTTTAATTAAAATTCAGCTGGATTTTTTTTTTTTCAGCTGTTCTATACTTTAATATATCAAAATCTGAAAATCTTTCATATAAATAATTATCTACTTTATTTTTTTTAAAAATAAAATTTACGTATGATGAAACTGCATGAGGCCCGTCTATACTCATTTTAAATGCATCTCGTTTCTAACTACTTTGAAAATCTTTTTTACTCAAGTTTTTCATCCATCACAGATTTATTAGAAAAGGAGGTTTTCTCATATTAATTTGTAACATTTCTTACAATTAGCATGTGTGTAAGTATGTGTACATATATAAATATACTTCCATATAATGACACTGTTTAAAATCTATATCATTTCAATTTTCCATGATTGTATTATGAACAGATTTACGTAAATCTATATTAATGTATCACACTTATTTTATTGTTTTTCTTTAGCAAACAGTCACAAGAAATTTTTTTTTTTTTTTTTTTTTTTTATCTTCATTAAAAGGAAAAGTGAAATATTTTTTTTTTTTTTTTTTTTTTGTCAAAGTGCAGTTATATCCAAGTATTTAGTGTAATTAAATATATATAACAAATATTTATTATACATCCTCATTCGAATATTATGCAGTCATTATGAATGAATATTATGTTATTAAATTAAATTAATTAATTGATTTTAATATATGCAAAATATATATTACTCCTTTTTTAATTCATATTATTTATCTATCTTCATTCAGTAATTATTTAATTGCAAATAATTTGCAAAGGCATATCTCAAGACATATGCAAGTATCTCATATATGTGAATATTAATCTCAAATAAAATCTCTTCACAATATCTGCAGATCCTCCTTTTATATATATATTATAATCCAAATGAAAGAATCAGAATGAAAAAAAAAAAAAACTTAAGTTATCTGAATTCAATTAAAAATTTTGCGTTTAATAACAGTTGGGGGGCCTTTTCTTCTCAAATACACATAGACCAAAATATACAAACCAATCTATCTTTTGTAAATTTTTACATAAAAATTTCAAAAGTGATGACTAAAAAAAAAAAGTGACTAAAATTTTAAACACTAATATCTTATTAGTACAACAGAACAGATGTTTAATTATTTAATTGAGTGTAAACCTAGATAGAATAATTTATGAACATAAATAACAATATCTAATTTAATTAATTCGAAAAGAAAAAAATAAATAACTGTGACTGTCTAAAAACGTCTGGCTCCACTAATGGTGAAAGAGTATCATTTCATCAGAGTTGTTATAATAAAGACTTTTTTATTATTGTTGTTCTCCTTAGCAAAGTATAATCAACTTTTACTCTTTATAGCATTCAGATGTGTATATTAAATATAAAAATATTCCTATTTCAATCCATTGAATGAATATTATTATATATTTTAATTCATTAATTATGAAATATGTTTTATGCAATATTCAATTTTTAACAAACACAAAAACATATTAAAAAAATTTTTTAATATATTATCTTCTTTTATTATAAAAATATCTCAGATATATTTTAAATAAGATTTGAAGCTTTTTAAACTTCATTTTTCCTCTCTATTATGCATGTTCCTCAAACAATTTAAAAGGTAACTAAATGTCTTTAAGTAAGTCATTCTATTTTAACAGTTTAAATTAATAAAATCAGATCTAAATTCTATTAATAATCGAATTTAGATTTTGTTGGGTTTGTTAATTGGTTGAATAACATTGGAATTCTCAAACAGAGATATTTCCTAATGACTAACGATTAACATTTTCTAAAAGTAATTTATCCTAAAGCTACTGCTGTATCAGCATCATTCAGTAAAGAACATGATTAAATTTATTTTATCAAATGAAGTTATCGACAAAATTTTCGATTGAGTTATTTCAAATTAAAATTTATTCTTAAGTAAAAATTAATTATCCAGTTAAAAAAAAAAAAAAATGCTGTAAAAGAGTCATGATTTAAATTTATCAGCTTATATAAAATTAACCAAAATATATTCTATAATCTCATTAACATCCAAATATGTACGTACTGAAAATATCAGCTTACATTTCTCTAAAAAGAATTGCCCATCTTTTATGGAAGTAGCAACAGAATATGATTAGATGGATTGTCTTAGTAACAAATAATTTGATTATTTAAATAAAATAGGAAACAGTTGGATTACAAACAATTATATACATAGGTTGGAACAATAAATCGATAAATATCAATTTAAGTCAAGCATCAAATATTCGATTTTAATATTTTTAAGTTAACGAAATTCCGTTTCTAGTATAATGTTAGCACGATTTCGATATTCAACATCGAAATACCGATTTTTCAAAACCGGTTAACATCGATGTTAACGCGACATCGATATGCAACATCGAAATATCGAGTTTTCAAAACCGGTATATACGGTTCGGCGAATACGAGCTGCGAGAAACAGAAAGACGATTTTAAAACATCGATATTCTAGATATCGGTATAACTGATTCCAGATATTCGATATTTGTTTGCCGTGCTTTTGCATAATTGTTACCTTGTGAATTTTATGCAATTTCATCTTTTTTCAATTTGTGGAAAGACTCCACTTAGAGATTGTTCGAAAGATTTTAATTATTATTAATAATAATATTATTAAGAATTCTCACATAAACAAAAATTTAACTCGTCTCCTTAATTTTTTTTTTTTTTTTTTTTTTTTATCATAATACTTAAAATTTTAAACGTTGAATTTTTCAATCTAAATTCACCCAATACTTATTTATTTTTTTAATTTTTATAAATTCTTCAGAAGAAAAATTAGTTTAGATATTTGCATAATGTTTTACTTCTTTTAGTTTTAAGGCATTCTAATGGGGTGTACGTCGATACTAAATCGCTGGTTTGGCGCCAAATGGCGATGATTAATTAAACTTGGCTGGTTTGGCGCGATGATTAATTAAACTTGATCTATTATTCAGAAGAATTTTATGACAAAATAAAAAATTTTATTTAGTTTCCTTTTTTTTTATATTATATCATTTTGAAATTCTTTTATTCAAATGCTTCATACTTCTAGGTACTTAAATTATGTAGTATTTATATAATTTATATTTATTTAATGATGCTTTTACTTTCTCATATGTATAGTTAATTATGTACAAATATATTGTGAATAAAATGGAAAGTTCTTTTCTAGTTAAGAGGTAATTTTTAATACGAGTCAAAAAGAAAAAAACTTGAAATTAATAATATAGGAAAAAGTCCTTCCACACAACATTCTTAATCAACTTTATAATTTAAGTTTAGTAACTAAAAGGAATTTTTGCTTGAGTAAAAAGCATTAAAAGTTAATTACACTTTGTTTCACTTTATTTTATACACTTTATTTATGTTATTATTAATTTTATTTTTACTACTTATTACACTTTATTTTATTTTATATACTTTATTTTAAGAACATTTTATTTTCTTGCAAATTAACTACTTGTTTTGCAGAAATATAAATTTATGTTATAGAAATTTATACTTGTATATTATCATCTCAACCATAATGATCTTTCTACTTGGTAAGTTTTTATATACAGCTAACAGTCCTTTAATGTTATATAATGATTTATTCTTGGGTATTTTTTTTTTTTCATTGAAGAAACATACTAGTATTTACAACTCATTAACTTTTAAAGTATCAGGGAGGGCAAGGTTGGGGTTTTAAATATAGATAACCTTAATTTGCCTTTCCTCTTTTCTTTCTTAATAAGCTCCCTAGTAATTGTCTCCCAGCACCAACATTTTCCCTTCATGCACTGAAATTTAATATACTGATGAATATATATTTTGCTTATTTATTGCAAGGAAAAGGTGGTTCTCCATTCCAAAGTTGTTCAAGAAAAACTATACAAATGGACCTATGAATCTAATTATTCAGCACTAAATGAAATATTTTACAATGAAATATGCATAATCACATAGGGAAAAAAAAATAGAAAATATGTTTTAAAAATAAAATAATTTTATTTTGGAGATAACAAAATGAAAGGTTAATTAAACAAATATGAGAAATATTCATGCAAAAAAAAGAATCATTTTTTTTTCTGACATTTTTTTAAAATTTGGTGGTCAGAGAGTTCAGACTTCCATTTTGTTGTTATGATTTAAAAATAAGTTCCCTATTTGTAGTTTTAAATCTATATATCATAATGCTATATTAGATAGACAATATATCAATTTAAAAACTTTCAACATTGCCCATCCCTAATACATAGTAACTTTAAAATTGCAGGTTTCTGATTACCAACAATCAAATTGAAATTAAAGAATTTGACAGTAAATATTGATTTTCACCAAAGTTAGATAAAAATAAACTACTTGTCAATGCAACCAAAAACTATATGCATTCTCATAGTAATCTATGATAACTGGATGACACAGAATCTGAATTAATATAATTTTTTAAACAGCCTCGACATATATAAAAAAAATCATATATATATATACTTCTCGTGACACAAAATGCAAGTTCATATTTTTGTCTTGTTTGGTAATGGATAGTCACAACTTATAAAATGGTATTATATTTAGTTATTAGTGGTCCATTTACAGAAATCATCATTTCATGATAAGCCGTTTCATCACTAATTGGTCCTTATATTGTTTTCATACTCATAGCAATTCGCCAGAAGTTCACAAATAGAATCAATTAATAAAATATATACAATTTATGTGGTGTATGGACATTTTAATATAGACATGTAACACGATATGCATGACATGCAACATATAGGCATTGTTTTTATTCCTCCTTTCTGTAGAAATTATCTGCAAAATCTCCAGATCTGTAAGTATCTATATTATCTAGCTCTAATTTTCACAATTATAGGGTTTTAATAAATAAATACAGTTGAAAAATCTGAAAGCTATTTTAATGCTACATGTTAATAATCTATGATCACTTATTTTTAGTATTCTTGCAGAATAACTTCAAGAGATAAATTAAATATTATAATCATAAATTTTATTTTAATACTTTCCTAAGCATCTTTTATAACCACATCAATAAAAAAAAGACACAACACAAAAAGATGTGCTACTGCCCAGATGCAGTCACAATACATCCAAAACTTCATAAATAATATGGACAATTATTTATATGGTATTCCTTAAAAGATTTGATCTACAAATTTATGTATTATTAATAAAAATTTTATAAATCTAATTTTTAAGGCTTTCCAAAATTCATTTTTCTTTTCTTAATTTTTAAGAGGGAAGGAAGAATTCCCATTATTATTTTAAGTCAATTTTTACATCCAAACTTATCTTTTTTTTGAAGACTTTCTAAACTAATTTTAACATATAATGATTTTAAATATTCTAAAGCTGTTAATCATTAAGCTGATTCTATTCCTTATTATATAAAACTAAATCTAAGATTAAACAGTCTCAGATTATTAAATCAACCAATTTATATGAAAACAATGAATAACATATGTTTTAAAAATAATATATAATGAATTTTACATGCCTTGACATATTTTAGTACAAAATTGAAAAAAAACAAAAAAACATTTTAATATGAGACTTTCAGTTAACAATCTTTAAAACTCGTAATTACAAATGCCCAAGAAGCATAAAATTTTTATTACGCTGTCATTAAATAATAAGAATCATCAAATATGTTTAGAATTTATTCGATTTACAAAGTTTATGTACTTCTTAAAATTACTTTACACAGATAATAATAAAAAGTTCTTCAAATATATATATATTTAGTTTCTTATTAAACGTGATATGTTTGAGAAGAAAGCAGGTCAAATAGCCGGACAAAAGTAATTCAGATTCAGTGAGCAAAAATAAATAAATGTAATGTCAGCATAAGTTTTCTCTTATTATATGATTAATCAATTTGTAAACACCAAATATTCAAGTATTTCTAGGAGTTTTTAATGTTATAATTGTAGCTTAAAGATTGGAGATCTTAACAAGCAATTCACAACTAAAACATTTAAAAATAATGGGAATTATTACCTGTATATATTTGTTAATTTAAAAACCAACATTGTAGAGAAGAATGAATCTTTAATTCCATTGCTTTTTTTCTAAGTTTTTCATACCATTAGCCAGCCACAAAGTTTACATTTATTATGTGACACACTGCCACCAACTTAGTATTATTAATAGTTTCAAATTCAAATACTAATCTCTTCATTTCAGTTTTGCATTACGTATCATTCGTCAGAAGTAAATTTATGTCATGAGTGACATCGTCTTTTTGGTCTTGTTTCGGTTTCGTTGAACTAGCCTTTTTATCACAATGTTTCACACATCGTTATTATACTTTAAAGATAACAAAAAATTGAAAAATGCAAGAGGTCTAAAATTAATAATGACTCTATATTATAATAAACAAAAAATTTTATTTTAAATGCCTTCTAAACTTATATGCACGAAGAAATTCTTAAAATTTTACCATTACTTTCAGTTTTTTTTCTACCTTTTTTGTATTTACTTAAATATCAGAAATATAATACAAAAATAATTACTTATATAATTATAATTATTATTATTATATAATTACTAATTGATTTAATGATTTTATACTCAATAAAAGTTTTTTAAAATTTTGCTGGCTTTCATTTTGGCAAAATTGAAGGATTATTTCATCCAAGTCCAAATTTAAGAACAAAGAACATCCGATTAACAGTATTACTAAATTGTGCCAATTATCTTGCTCCATTGACTATCTTAAATATATTTTATGAATGCTAACTCTGAGAATTCAACATCCGCGATAGTGAAGGAGATTGTCAAAAATAGCATTAAAGCTGTTCATACTTCAGGGAAGCTTGAGGCAAAAATAATTTTTACTATTAATGAATCCGCGAGTTTCCTTATAGAAATCATCGATATCGTTTTGGAAAATTGATCGGAAGCTGAATATTTCTTTTGCAAATGGGGTAGATATATTGTTTCTATACAAATCAACAAACTCTATTGCTATGTCCAATAAGTCTGAGTCATTTAAAGTTTTCAAAGATGCAGGATATAAAACACTGGAATTGGAGACTTTTTAATTCCAAAGAAGCGAAATCTCAATTGCTTTATGATGATTGTCAAAACACAATAAAATACCTACTTTGGAATGTAGTTAAGAGTTTTGCAGGCAATAATCTTTTCAAAATTCTTTAAAAATGATATTTCCTTTCCTTTAATGAATTTTAGCAAACTTAAAAATTGTGTTTTTCTGAGGAGGCTTTCAATTCGATGCACTCAAATTCATGAAGATAATTTTTTAAGATCTTTCAAACTGACTTCAAAACGAAACTTGTGAAATTCTGTTGTTTTAGACTGAAAAAGCTTTAAAAAATTACGTCGGCTGTCTGTAAACCTTTTTTTGGTGAAAAACCAGTAGCTCAATAAAATTATAGTTTTTAATCTTCATCAGAGAAGAAGCACCATTTCTCTCATCTGCTTTTTCATCTGCTTTTCCTGTTTGTGTTTTTTTAACTACACCAAACTGGTTTTTAAAACAAAAATGGATTATATCAAGCTGTCCATGGTATTGGATACAAAACTGCTACAGGAACTCATCTTGTGCATAAGAAATATATCTAAAAATACGTATTTACAATTTTGAACAGTTTCAAAAAATGTTTGTATCTCTATCACATCTCTTTCAGATTTTTCAACTCCAACATAATGCCCTTCATTGTATCAGCACCATCATATCTTTGTCCTTAACAGTCACTGTGGGGAATATTTTTATCTGTTAAAGATTTTATAATGCGGTTCGACAATGCTAAAGCAGACTGATCCATACCTTTATGAAAACATAAATATGACTCTTTAATATTGATAGTTTTTTGGTGCTCCATTTCATCGTTATCAATCCCACGGTAATGGTAAAGTTCCCTCAATCTGTCTGCTTTTAATTTATCTAGAATTGTACAATTCCAATTAAATAAAAAAAAAAAAAGAATTTATTATTTATTTTATAAACCCAGATTTAATTGTTTGGAATAGAACAGACATTATTTTAATTTTGGACTTAAATATTTTTCTGACCTTTTGTTTGTTTAACAAAACTCGAACGCCACAGGAGTGATACTTTCTCCCCTTTCTCAAATTAACTGGTTTTCTATGCTTTACTATTGGTTAGGATGAAAAGGAGAGAGGCACAACGTTCTTGTACGAAATTTATTACTCAACTGAAAAACGATACATGAAGGAAAACACTTGACAAACAAAAGAGCGCCCTCTTACGGAGAACGAAATATTACATAGGGAATGTACATACGGTTACGGTCTGAACATGCCGCCCACCTTGAAATAACATTTCAACAAGGAATGAATATAAAAGTGTTACATTACACACTAATATGCATACATGAAATCAAAGGAGTTGAATGTATATTGAATAGAAATACACTGATTATACAATAAATGCAATGCTACAATTAACATACATAATTTTTGTGATATTTCTTTTGAATGTGCCATCTGCTGTTTTGATGGTTACAACCCTAACAATATTATCAAGACCAGGGTGTAATTGTATTATTCTACCCATTTTCCATTTAGTTGGGGGCAAATTATCATCTTTAATGAGACACAGATCATTGATTTGAAAAATTTTAGTTGGTAAAAGCCATTTTGGTCTTTGTTGCAATCGACATAGATATTCATTGTGCCAACGTTTCCAAAATTGTTGAACCATTTTTGAATAAGTTGCCATCTAGTAAGATATGAGATTTTTGACTCAATGTAATTTGGCTCAGGAATACTTGTCAATGACCTTCCAATAATGAAGTGACCAGGTGTTAACGCTGATAGGTCATTTGGATAATTAGAAATTGCTGTTAAAGGTCTAGAATTAAGACAAGCCTCTATTTGTGTTAAAAATGTTTCAAATTCTTCATATGTTAATTTAGCTTCGCCAACAACACGTTTTAGATGATATTTTTGTTAATTTTACACATTTTTTGATTAAATGTCTAATGACATCTCTAGCACCTATAATCCAATATTGTTCTTGGATTGAAGATTGCACAAGTTGTGGACCAGCATGCAAGAGAATTTCATGGTAATGTCTAACAATGAGATGTGTTAAAATGTGCCTTTTTTGGCAGTAAGATGGGATGTTTGTGGCCGTATGCGATATTTGCATGTCGCAAAGCGACCGCCCACCCTGAGAATACCTGAATTATCCAAAATGGATTTAGAGACAGAATTTTGCTTAAGATAATGCTTGATTTCCTTTTAATGCATTGATCTCATTATTAAACACAATAAAAATTGAACTGATTTGATCAACACATTTATAGCATTGGTAAGTTCACTAGTATTTAAAAACCAGTTACCTTATCTTTTGAATTTCTGCAATTATTAACAAACCTTAAACAATATGCTGCTACACGTTTCAGTTTGGAAAGAGATGAATATTTCTGAAATAAATCATTTGAATTTGGTGAATGATTGGCTGCAATAGTTGATTGTACACAACACCTTTCTTCAGTCACAGAATCGGCACAGAAGATTCTGGATGGAAAGAACATTCGTTGTATAGAAATTCTGGACCACACAACCACACTGAGGTAAGTAGTGCTGAAGATGACACACCACGGGTCGCGAGATCAACAGGATTTTCATTTCCACTAACATGATGCCACTGGGTAGGAGAAGACAAAGTCTGGATTTTCGCCACTCTGTTGGCCACGAAAGTTTTCCATCGGCTGGCATGGGATCCTATCCAGGCAAGTACGATTGTGGAATCCGTATGAAAATTAGATTGTGATATAGGAATGTCAAACGCTTTACAAGCAAAGTCCATAATTTACTTAATAGAAGTGCTCCACACAATTCCAATCGCGGAAGTGAAATGGTTTTAAGAGGTGCAACTTTAGTTTTGGCTATTACTAGTTGAACTTTGATTTGTCCTGTATTTGACACAGAATGACAGTAAATTACTGCTGCATATGCCTTTTCTGAAGCATCGCTAAACCCATCCGGTGGAATTTTTTTGTCTGGATCATGAAATAAGTATCTTGAAATTTTGAAGTCTTTGACAAATAGTATGTCTTGTGATAATGCCTTCCATTCAATTGCAATGTCTGGAGGAACGACTTCATCCCACTGCAACTGATATTTCCACAGTTTTTGCATGAGTAGTTTGCTCTGGATTGTGATGGGTGACAACCATCCAAGAGGGTCGAAAGTCTTTGCGATTGTTGAAAGAAGTGTTCTTTTGGTTAAGGTGCCTTCAAGAAATAATGAGTTGACTTTGAAGGAGAAGACATCTGAGGCTGGATGCCACGGGATACCTAAAGTTTTTACTGTATCATCATCAACGCTCAAAGAAGCATTTGGTAGACGCAAATCTTCTTGAATCAAGTTCGTGAGTTCATTACTAGATTTACGAAATGAAAATTTAACAGCAAATCTGCCTGTTGAATCACGAGAGAAAGTCTGTATGAAATGATTTTCACGAGCTGTTTCTTCCTGAGTGTAAGGCTTTATGTCTGAAATTTCTTCTGCCAAATTTTGTAAGTTCAAACTCAACTGCATTGAAACTAGCATGATTAGATAGAATGGTTTGAGAAATGCCTTTTGTCTTTCCGAGAATTACCCAACCGAAAATTGATTCTAAAGCAGAGATTCCGGAAACATTTAAATGTCCACTAAGCATAGTTTCATCGAACACATCGGCTCCCAAAAGAATATCTATTGGGCCAGGCTGGTGACAGTTGACATCTGGTAACTTCAATTGTTTGAATGTTTTCAAAACAGATGCACCGACTGGACATTGAGGAAGGTCACAGGTGATTTTAGGCATGATTAACGCATCAACAGTTATAGATGCGTTTTTAAGCTAAACTGTGATGTTATTTGTAATTTAACCGAACCTGCAACTCTACCTACTTTTTGTGAACTCAAACCGTCTACGCTTATGTTTACTTTAGTGCGATTTACTTGCAATAAATTAACGCTACTCTCTCTAATGAATGAGCCTTGACTGGCTGAATCAATAAGTTGCCTAGAATTTTGAGAAATGCCATTAATGTCTTTGACATAAACAATTGCTGTAGGCAATAAAAAACCGCTTGTGTGGCGGGCACGATTGCATTATTGCTACTAATTGAAGGAAGTTCATTTTCTGTTTGTGAATCAGATTTTGAATCATTTAAATTCTTCGAACATAAAATTGTATTGTGGGGTTTTGTACAGATTTTTGCACAATTCTGCTCGACATTTATCAATCGTATGTGATTTGAATGTTAAGCAATTACTGCATAGTTTTTAAATTTTTTTGCAGTATCCCATTTTTCTTTGTGAGGGAGTTCCAAAAAACTATCGCATTTAAATAATCCATAGTGTGAGGAACTTTTGCAATAAGTGCAAATATTAGCTACGATCTGTGAAGAGTACGCAGAATTATTGCTACTTTTTTATATATGGCCCCTAACGTCAGAAGAAACATCTGGTTTCTCTTCAACCCCCGCTCGCTAACCCGCGATGAACTTTGAACGCGGGGAAGGAGGAAAGTGTTTTGCTTGCATTAGTATTAACTTTTACTTTGACATGCATTAGAACTATTCTCATTCTTTTCTGAGTTTCCTTAATTCATCTTTTAACGTAATTTTTAATGAATTTAATTTAGAAAAAAAAAGTTCCATGCATTTCTGTTCATATTTATCAAATTCGTTATCTAAACAAGAACAAAGAATATCATTTGTTAATTTATTTACTTCAATATCTAAAATATTTACGCTATTTTCATGCACTTCAAAAAAAAAAACAGAAATAGAATTTTCTTGATTTTGTAAATTATCTACTTTAGTAATTAATCGATTTAGTTATTACCTTTGATAATTCGCTTGTGTTTTTAGAAGACCTTCCATGTTGCGGTTTCGTGACCTTCCGGAATGTAAGTACGATGCTGTGAGATACGATGCTACGCACTTTGTTATGATGCACACTATGCGTCGTTATGCACTTTGTTATGATGCACATTATGTGATGTGATTATGATGATTTGATTTTTATGCGATGTTACGCACGTTATTTTAGCTCCGTTGAGCAAATATTCGAAATTGTTGAGTACGAACGCTTTAGTCGACCTCTACACTCATCTAAAATATGCCTGTTGACTTTTTCTCCGGCTCGACGGACCATCTGGTTAGGATGAAAAGGAGAGAGGCACAACGTTCTTGTACGAAATTTATTACTCAACTGAAAAACGATACATGAAGGAAAACACTTGACAAACAAAAGAGCGCCCTCTTACGGAGAACGAAATATTACATAAGGGATGTACATACGGTTACGGTCTGAACAACTATGTCAGCGTAAAGGAGGATGGATAAAAAGATGGTAACAATAATGGTAACAATAATGAACTCTACATACATTTACATTAGGGATTTGGCAACTGAATATCTTTGTATATTGGTAAAAGGGACTCTCTCTCTTACCCAGTATATACATATATATAGGGTGACTCAAAAGTTCGATGCAAAAGTAAAATACAATAAAAGAAACACAAGAATCTGTTAGTCTGTGAGATGTACAGTTTCAGATTAATATTCGACCTAATACGGGATTTTTGTATGACACGAAAAATTTTTGTTCAAAATCTCTATAGTGTGCGTTTCTGTTTCTTCGGAAAAGCATAAATAAAAGAAGTAATGATTGTGAAAGGACACATTTATGTCAGTAGGATTTACAAATACAAATGTTCAATATGTTCATCGCCACATTGCAGTACTGAGACAGCTGCATCATTATTCTCGATACAGCATCAAAGAGCATATCGCGAATGCCTTCCTTATCCATTTTTCAATACTGATTAGAAAAGGGAATTACCTCTATAGACCGCGCTTTGAAATAGCCTCACAACCAGAAATTACAAAGTATGTTATTTAGTGATCTTGGAAGCATTTCATGTCAGCTATGCAGGCTTAAAAGGCTATTAGTTTCAACGTGGATTCTATTAACTCCATCACTTGACGTGTCGTGTACTATGAAATTCCATCATGCATGAAAACTATCATGTCCAGTTAGTTGGTTTTCTTTAGGTTAAAAGGAAACAACGTTACGTACTAAATCAAAATACCGTGCTTCTATTATGGTGCAAATTTATATGCTCATGGCTGAAAGCTTCTCAGAGAACGATACGATAAATGTGCCAGACACAGTGACTTTTTCAGACTGAAACGATACTTCAGAGTATCGTGAAGGTTGCTAGTAATGCATCAGTTTTTAGGATTAACTTCCTTGTTCGAGAAATGGGCGTTATCTATCCATAAAATGCTAAATAACTAAGTGTCATCTTTCTCCATTTTCAAAAAGGCCCATCGTGCAAATGCTTCTTGCTTTGGTCCATTTTTGGTAGCACTTGCCGTACGTGTGTTTTATGCGGGTACCTTCATACTACTATTCATACTTACTATTCGAATGGCTTTTAAACTGTAGTTATAGATAAGCCCGATTCACGTCATATGTCACTAAATAAAAAAAATGCATATGGCACTATTAGGTACCATGTGAAATTTTCAATTACAATAGCATCTTATGCCAAAATTATTTCTGCATATTAAAAATGTGCATATTGTATTCATTAACCGTTTTTCATCCGAATTTACCGTCGTGGGAGCGATATGCATATGCCACTTTCATGAAATTATCTTTCATCTAATTATTTTTTTTTCTGGTCATACAAACTCCTACCCACGATGAATATTAATTTCTTTGCAAACTGCATATTTCTCCAAACCATAGATATTCTTCTTTTTTTTTTATTGTCTGCTAATTTTTTTCACAGAACTTTTTGAAACATACGCACTCTCTCTTATATATATATATATATATATATATATATATATATATATATATATATATATATATATAGCATATATAAAGAAAATGCAGAGAAACCGATTCACGCAGCATAGGCAGTTCAGACAAGTTCCGTGCAACTGCTGTGCGAAGGAACGTTGTTAACCATCAAACAAGGTGAATGATGGCACAAAGACGCCAATTGGACATGTTTGCGAAGGGAAGAATCGTTGGAATGCTGGAATCCGGACGATCACAAACCGAAGCGTCTCAATTTTGAATGTGGACCAGTGTGAAGACTGTGGCAGGGGTTTCAAAGAACGGGAGATGTTATCCGACAACCAGTTTCAGGTCGACCAAGAGTCACAACCCCTACCCAAGACCGATATCTGGTAATAAGTGCGCGACGTCAGAGGGGCAGTACTGCCAGAGCACTGTGTTCGGCGCTCACAGTCGCCACAGAATACGAATTTCGAGACAAACTGTTTACAGGAGACTCAATCATGCTGGCCTATATACCAGAAGACCAGCAGTTTGCATTCCCTGACGTCTGCGCATAAACGCGCTCGTTTGAACTGGAGTTTGAAACATCAACATTGGTGTGTGGGAGAGTGGGCCAATGTGATGTTCAGTGACGAGTCCCGGTTTAGTCTGAGTAGTGATTCTCGTCGGGTAACGATATGGAGAGAACGTGGAACACGTTTTGAACCAAGAAACATAACGGAAAGACATAATTTTCCATCAAGGGGAGTAATGGTATGGGCAGGCATCATGATGGACGGCCACACAGACCTCCATTTCTGTGACACGGGGTCTATGATTGGTCGAGACGAAGACAGAGACGAAGAGACGAAGAGAGACGAAGTTCTTGAGTCTTATGTTCGCTTGTTTCGAGGCGCTGTCTGTCCTGACTTCATATTCATGAATGATAATGCGCCATGTCACCGATCGGTGCTGGTTGATGACTTCCTTGAAACGGAAAACATGCAGCGCATGTCGTGGCCTGCGAACTCCGCTGATTTAAATCCTATCGAGCATGTATGGGATATGCTCGGGAGACAAATTGCTGCCCTTTCGCACTCACCAAGCTCCGTTACCAAACATACACAATTATTAATTTATACATAAATTCTTAAATTTGAGATGATTGAATTTGATTTACAAAAAAGATTTAAAATAACCGATATATATGTGGGGGGTGAAAGAGAGTGTTTATATATATAAATATATATATATATGCACTCATGTCCATAAATTAAGGATAAGGAAGTTCAGGCAAAGAAAGAGACAGAAGCAAAACAAATTTGACTTATTTGTAAACTCTATTTATTAAACAAAAGAATTCATGCAAAAAAGATATTTTAGCAAAAAAAGATGCTATATGTTTGACATAATTAATAAAAATTGCGATTTTTACTCTCTGGAGCAAATTTCAAAAAAGAACCTATTTACAAAAAACAGTATAACATGGTTAGTATGATGGTTAATATGGAGTATGTCTCCCGGACGATGCAATACAGGCCTTACAACGCCTAGGCATACTGAGTATCAAATTGTCAATCTGATCTCGGGGGAATATTACACCCCTCATCAAGCAATGCCCTCCAAAGTTCCGGTTGACAGGTGGGAGGGGGTTGACGGGCTGCAATTCGTCGGCCAAAGCATATCCCACACATGCTCTATTGGATTCAAGTCCGGTGAGTATGCTGGCCAATCCATACGGGTGATATCCTCCAATTGAAGGCATTCGTCTACAATGTTTGCACGGTGAGAACGGGCGTTGTCATCCATAAACAGAAATTCAGCACCCATGGCGCCCCAGAAACAAACGTACATGTTGTTCCAGAATGACATCCCGATAGTTGTGGCCTGTCATCGTTACACTCTGAACATGCAGGTCAGTTCTGGAACCAAGAATAATTCCTCCCCAAACGAGCCATCCTGCACCACCGTAACGGTGCCGTTCAATGGTGTTCTCTTGGTGGTAACGGGTACCTGGCGCTCTCCATATGAAAGTCTGGCGAGAATCAGACTGCAAACTAAACCTGGACTCGTCGGAAAACATCACACAAGACCACTGTTGTGGTGTCTACAATGCATGCTCTCTACTCCAGGTTAATCGCTGGCGACAGTGAGTTGCGGTAAGCGGAACACATCTGACAGGCCTACGAGCATATAGACCAATGTGCCCTAAGCGTCTGTATACCGTCTGCCTTGAAACTTTCGTACCGGTAGCTGAAGAGAGCTGACGAGACAGGTCTGATGCTGTGCTCCGTCTGTTTCTTTTGGCAGTAACTGCTAAATACCGGTCCTCATTCGGCGTTTTAACACTTGGGCGACCTGTGCTGTAACATCTACTCACATTACCATCATCTTGGAATCGTTGCCAAAGCCTGGAGATGACACTCTGGGCGATTCCAAGTTCTTCGGATACTTCCGTGTGTACGTCCACATTCCAGTCGTCAGATAATTCCACCGCGTAAAAAATTATCCAAATGCTTCCTTTGTGCCATAACTATGCGGTTATTGCACTGAAAGACTTTTTAAAGGGCTTGTGAACAATTTTACTTCTTTGCCACCATTCCTTATATACCCTCTCTTACACTCGTCATTGTGACGTACTATCCGCGCCATCTGGTGGTTTCCTGTAATTTGCATATTATTCTTCAAGATGTGTGTGATCATCATTGTTGATTAAAGA